>JACEHZ010000312.1:600000-890203 GCA_017893485.1 Hemerocallis citrina | reverse complement strand
CCATCTCTCATCTTACTTGTCTTTGACCATGGTTGACTCTTGCTGACTGGACAAAAGAAACACTAAAATACCCTTCCCTTTTATCAAATTAAAACCAAAACAAAAATACCCCATCATCTCCCTCATGCTCTTAATTCATCTACTCCATCATCTTCTTTTTCTTTTAATGGCTTCCAACATTAGAACCCAAAGCCCAAATTTCTCAAATTCCAACTTTAAAACCAAATCTCCACAAATTCAAACTCCATCATCTTCCTTCACTCATCTTTCCTAACCTCAATTTCCAACTCTATCATCTTCCTCCTCTCATCTTCTCCACCTAAAATTCAGAGATTAAAATCCAACGAAAATCTCAAACTCCAAAATCAGGGTAAAAAACACATAACCAATTGGATGAGAGAGTTTTTTTGTTTTGGTTTTAATATTGGGGGATTTTGTTAGGATTGTGGCCTCACTTACACATAGGCACAGAGTACTTGAAGTTGAAGAAGAATAGAAACAGATAAAGACAACAAGAGAAGGCAACAACAGATAGAATAATGCAACTGAGGGGTTGCAGTCGACCGACGAGGAGTGCAGTCGACCGACATGGGCTGAAAGGAGTTCTTCGAGTGTACAGGGTTCCAGAGAGCGAGACAGTCGACCGTGCAGTCGACCGGTCATGCTTCAGGTGTGGACTTGACACGTTGCGGTCGACCGACTTCTGCGCTATGTGTTATTTGGACTGACGAGTTTAAGGCCCAATAAGCTGTATTTATGTTTATCTGTTAGGGTTTACTTGAGGGCTTTATATATGGTTGTAGACTATAGGGTTTGAAGCAACTCATATCAAGGATGCGCCATTATCAAGGTTCAACTTCAAGAGGTGTGTGTGTGTAGTGTTTCAAAGGTGAGAGAGAGAGAGATTGGGAGTTGCAATCTCTCTGTAATCTTTGTATTTCTTAGGGAAAAAGAAGTATTGGTTATCTCTGTATATTATTGTGTTCTTGTGAGATCTTGTGGTTATTGTAGTGATTTGTTCTTAGTTCATCTAGTTCGTGGGAAGTTTATGTTGCTTGTGGTGTGTGAGTTCCGCTATTCCACTATTAGCACTATGAGTTGTGGCAGTTTCTACAACAGTTTTTTTATAAAGGGGATGGGTATTTTATTGTTTCTTTAGCCCAACTAGTAGGAGTCAATCGTGGTCAAAGCTGAGTAAGATGATAGAGAAAAGGGTAAAAGGAGAAACTTAACAACAATGGGGAAGTTTCTATGTTTTCGTATTTTACCCCATTTTCCCCATTTTTGTTTACAATACAAGACTTAACCCCAACAGGTGAAGACAATGTTCTCACTGTGAAGGCAAGGCCAAATTTAAAGAAAAAGGAAAAACGAAGGAAAAGAAATTGCATTTCATTTAGATTCCCTACAATTATTTACCGAATTTTCCCTTAAAATAAGCATGTTTTTAAAAGTATATCCCATACCGGAATAGTGACCTAACTTATTCCATAGGTGGGCTAAAATTTGTCACGTCAGTTGAGGCCGCAGTAGACAACTGTGGATTATTCTACTATGAGGTTGCGGTTGGGAATTGCGGCCTCTTTTAAACTATTTTTTTGGATGCCGATATTCCCAACTGCAGCCTCAGCTTATTTTGTGAACAGCCGAGGCCGCATTTGGGAGTTGCGACCTTATTCAAACGTAGGCCACAATTAGAAACTGCGACTGCGTCTCAAATATTTGAGACAGAGAGACAAGTCTTCTAAGTTAAAACATTATAAAGTGAGGCTGCAATTCTCAACTGCGGTCTCTTTTTAAACAGAGGCTGATGTTCTGAACTACAGCTTTGTTTAAACATATGATGCAGCTCTTTGTGGGACCCACTTAAAAGATCAGTTAATATACTGGGCTCCCACTCTCTCCACTTCTTTTCACCTCTTCCAACTCCAACTCTTCCAACTTCGACTTTCTATCCCCAAATCGAAAAACCATAATTCTCAATTGCCACACAATTATCTAACTCTTTCCACTTCTTTTCAAGCCAACAACATCCCCATCGTCTACTTTGTCTTCAGCTATGTCAAAGCTCTTTGTGGTTGCCAATTTCACTTCCCCTTCTCAAATTTCGAAAACCCTAAGTTAGAGATTTTCCCTCATCCATCACCTCTGCTTTCGCCTCTGCCATCAAATCCAACAACACCTCTATCTTCTGCCTCACATCATTCCCAATTTTGCTTCCCACTTTCACATTACGAAAACCATAATTTTCCAAAATTACCCTCATTCATCACCTCCGACATTGTCTCCACCATCATCTCGGACATCATATAGGCCATCATCTCTGCCATCAGAGTTCCAATTTTTTTTTAAGGTATTCATAAAACCCTAAAAAATATAGACTTTGTTATCTCTATTAAAATGTGTTTATTATGTTAGTTTGAATATAAATTAATGAAATTTAAGTCAAGGTGTTG
Source organism: Hemerocallis citrina (assembly GCA_017893485.1). Taxonomy (NCBI): domain Eukaryota; kingdom Viridiplantae; phylum Streptophyta; class Magnoliopsida; order Asparagales; family Asphodelaceae; genus Hemerocallis; species Hemerocallis citrina. The sequence goes on along the minus strand of JACEHZ010000312.1, from coordinate 887,747 downwards.
TAAACGATTGATTCATAAGAATTTGCCTAGATTGAATACTTCAATTTGGGTTTAAAATGCTGCATATGTATGTTATGTTTTTAATTTGATAATGGATCGAATATTCGTCCCTTTCTGTATAGGTTGGAATACAAATTTCCTATTTGGTTCAATTATGGGGGAGAAGTATTTTGAGACCCAAATCTAGAAACTTGTTATAGAGATGTTGAAACATAAATAGTTTGAGCTCCTCATAATATTATAAAGCAATGACTAATACAAAAGGTCTATAAAATTACTAACTGGGATAAAGGTGAATGGAGTGTTATAATATAACTCGTTATGCAGCTGGAAAAGGAGAATGACAGTATTTCATTCCCGTAAATGATGATGATGTTCTTATTGCAATGATTGCAAAGACATTTGATCCAAACTCTAGCTAGATTGCATTGGACTTATATTTGAGCAATCAAGATTTCTAATGGTCGACCACATGTTATTCATAATTCAAACACATTATGTGAAGTGCCGACCCATGAGATGGGTCTCAATCCAGTTCATGAATCACATGCAAGATTGATGCATCACGCAAAGGCTTGTTCACAATTCCAACACGACCAAATCATATAGAAGATGAGTTGCCATGTCTTTCTAGTTTGATACATGATATTTGTTGTCATTCAATCATTCGATCATGTCAGTGTTAACAATGAGTTATTAAAATATGAGAAAGATGAATAAAATGGGCATACATTAGATAATGTTAATGACGTTGCGGACTTGCAAGGTGATGCAGTCCTCTTGACTCAATTGATGAGTATACATGTACTTGAGTTTGAATCGGTTGACTGCGTTTACAATGCAAGAGTACATCAATTTGTATTAGAGTCAAGCAGCTCATCCGACGTAGATAAATTGTACATGGGCAAAAATTTGATAGTAAAAATGATGTTCACCATGTGGTGAAGATGTTATGGATAAAAAAATACAGTGAATTCATCATTGTGAAATCAACGAAAAGTGTATATGTTGTGAAATGTAAAATGACACCAAAGGTCCTTACAAAATAGGAGAGGGCACAAATCCTAAAGTCATAGATGAGGCAGGTTGTAAGTGGAGATTCCGTGCAATCATGCCGAAAGGGAAGACATATTTCATGGTGAAGAAGTTACAAGGGTCACATACATGTCTCAATCCCACAATGAATCATGACCACACTAAAGTAGATTCTAAGCTTGTTTCATATTTGAATCTGAATGTGGTGAAGACACAATTAGGAAACCCACATACCCTATTTTCAGTCAGGAAACCAATTCTTCATCCTCTGCTGCTTCAGTTCAACCCGACCCAAATCCTGTTTTCTTACCCGGAACCCACATACCAATACCCCAGACCCGACCCGACCCAAACCCACAACCGCAACCCTCTATTTCCAAACCCATTTTTTTCTGTTTTTTTCTTCTTCTGTTCTTCGTCAGCAAACTCACGCCGAGTTTGAGAGGGGGAGATATCAACATCATCACAGTTCTCAGTTCAGGGACAATTCTCAAGTCAGGGGTGAGATCCTAACATGCGTCAATAGTGCGCCACTTCTTTCCACAACATACAACAATTCACAAGTCAGGGGTGAGATCCCAACATGCGTCAATAGTGCACCTTCCCTGCGCCATCAAGTGTCTACCCTGCACCATTTACTTGAGCGTCGTTCCTGCATCACTGTTTGTCGTTACTGTCACATCAACTGAGTCAATATTCCAAACCCATGTTGTTTGAACCAACTTGAGTTTGAGAGGGATGTTAGATATTATATAGATGAAAGAGATTGGTTTAGTCCCATATTGAATAATGTATTGGTTTATTCTTTCATTCTCTCCTATATATAGGAGACATATTGTACTCAGTTTATTAATTCAATAATCAATAATAAATCCAATAATTCTATCAGGTAGAGATAAAATAAGTAAAACTTGAGGCTATCAATTGGCTCATGGAGAAACCAATCGAGAAGTATGTATTATTTGCAGATTGAGGACATCGATATGGCATGATGACTACAAATTTATTAGAAATTCTTAATTCTGTTTTGAAAGATGTTCGTAGTTTGCTCGTGACGGCAACTGTGGATATGATGTTCTATCGTCTCAATTCTTACTTTAGTGAACTTCGTCAATCGGCCGAGAAGCTTATAAGCGAATGGTAAATTTGAGCAATGAGAGTTCAAGAATTTATCAAAAAATGGCGTGGGAGAGCAGATTTGCATGAGGCTATAATGTTACATCATAATCTTAGCATATTTCAAGTAAAAACAGGTATTACAGTATTGGTGGGCACCAAAATGGTGTAAAATTGCATTCTATTGACCTGGGAAGGCGCATTTGTACTTGTCATAAATTTCAGCTCTACCACCTACCATGTTTCCATGTTTTGTCGGCTTGTGCAGTTCGGCTATTGGTTACCGTTGTTATGTTGATCCATTTTATTCTATGAATTAATTATCGCATACTTGAGCACCCACCTTCCATCTTATGCTTAACAAAGCATATTGGTGTATCAAAAGTGGTCTGAAACTTATAGCCGATGCGAGTCTTGGAATATGTAGGAAAGGTCAGCCTAGGAGTACGCACATACGCAATGACATGGATGCCAGAGATGGCTCGATCATGGGGCAAACTTGTTCAGAATGTCATCTAACATGACACAACAAACGTAACAAGCGTCGTTGTCGGGCCAACGACATAGGTAGATTATATAGTCCTAGTACTTTGCATTAGTGCATTACGCTAATTTTAAAAATGGATTGAAGAAACTACTTTATTAATTGAATAATTTTCAATCTTTATTTCTTAGACCATCTTATTTGTCCATTCCTCTATTCATTAATTGACTAATATTTTCAACACTACTTTGTAGAGTCATCATCACACTAATGACACCAATACCACGTAATGCAGAACCCTCGAGTAGTACTAGCGAGCCTAGAGGTAAGTAGTATGCTTTTGGATGTTTAAAGAAAATGCTTATTTTCATGCATTTAATTAAAAAAATGATTTATGTAGGAGGATACAAATAAATGAGCTAGAATAATTGGTCGACACACTATTGAGCTTTCTACACGAGGTGACCGAGAAAGGCGATCCAGAACGCACGGTGGACGACGCTTGAGTAGTACCAGCGAGCCTTCTACTAGAGATGGCCGAGGACAAGGGAAAGCACATGCAGAGATAAGAGTAACTGGTGTATATTTTAATTTTGAATTTGTATATATAATGTTTTCGCTAATATAACAAATTTTTCATGTTGGTGTAGGTAGTTGTTGATCCACTTCTCTCGTCTACCAATATTGGTCAATCATCTCATCTGTCTTATGTTGCACTTGGAGGTCCAGGTCCACTAGACTCGTTGAATGCTACACCCGAGCTTACATAATGACATTGTTTGGAGGTGTTATCTTTCCGTACTCCTCAGGTAATACCGTTCCACTGAGTACCTACTGTTGATCGTTGACATTATGAAAGCTGGCTAGTACAGTTGGGGGAGTGCGGTATTAGCTTCTTTGTATAGGAGTTTGAATGTTGGGCTCTATAATGTGATTCAGATGACGGAGCCGATGACAATATTACAGGCATGGAGTTGAGAACATTTACATGCCGTTCGACCTTGCATACATAAGCAATCAAAGGGATTGATCGAATATGCAAAGGATGTGGTCATGTTGGCTCTCATTGGTGTGTACTGAGTTGGGGCACATGCGTGGAAAGATAACCCATGTGAGATGTTAACATATTACAGAGATGGGCTTCAGAAATTGCAGGTAGAGTTCGTAAAATTGGAGCCTTATACAACTGAAAGATTGGAGATAATGCCACATGCTTGCACAGCTAGCAAAGAGCTATGGTTGACGAGAGCACCACTCATCAACTTTAGTGTGGTAGAGTATTATTTTCTAGACCGAGTACTTTGACAGTTTGGACAATAGCAAAGCATCCATGTTGCACAATCACATGACAATGCCCATCACAGTATCAAAGTGATCAATCGATTGCATGATCAGGATTAAGCAAAATATCACCACGTTCATGTTCTCGCATGGAATGAGGGTAGGTTCGAGACGATCGTTGCAGGAATTCCTCCATATAATGGATCATTGCACGATGCGAACATGCCACGGTATTGGAGGATTACATAGCTGTTTATTGCTCCTCCTTCCACTATGCCAGTGGGGATCCAAATACCAGTTCCAATGAGAGAGAGAGGGAACCAACTCCCTGCCATTTGTCTTTGCAATCCATGTATAAACCGAAGGCGTTGACATCATGCTCCATCGTAATAAATAATTTTTTGTTGTTCATTTCATAAATTTACCTTTATATATATATATTTCCATTTGAGTCAAAATAAGTATTTCGTATTACAGTATATGACACATTGTAATTTATTAAGATTCACGACGCATGAGAGATTGCATGGAAAAAAGCTCATGCCTTGTCGAGTGATATGACCGATTTCGTCAAAGAGTTTGCACGAGAAAATCTCAAACTCAAACCGTGCAGGTCAACACTTGAAAAGGTTGATGATGCTGCCAAACTAGATGCTATGTTGACAGTTCTGGTTCATCAGAGGGTAGAGGTAAGAAGGTCGTTAGGAGGCTCAGGTTGCAGACACAAGAAGATGAACACAACAAGAAGATGAGCAACAACTAGAAGAGGAGCAAGTTGATGATGAGAATATTCACATCTCACAGCTAACATGAGCAGGTGCCAGTCTGTCAGAGCCAACTTGAAAGAGGGAGAAGACACTTTTATACACCCAGTTAATTTTGAGTATTTATTTCTATAATTTTTAATGCATATATTTGTGTTCAGCAATTTGTGATGTTTTCTTATTTCTTACTTTTTGTGGTTTGAAGTGAATGTTTAGATGTGCCTGAATATGTTTAATTTTTATGTGTGAGCTAGTGGCATCCACTTGATTATATTTGATTTCAATGTGTGAGCTCGCTGCCACTCTTTTGATTTGTAAATAGAAAAACATTGACGGTTGTATTACATCTATCACATGTTTAAGAGAGGCCACAGCCGCAGTTCCCAACTGCAGCCTATATATAATTCCACACCGCAATTCGTAACTGCAGTATCTGTATAAAATGAGGCCATAGTTGGGAACTATGACCTCTCTTTAACAAAATTTTACTTAGAAATTTGGACTTTAAGTCTCCAATTTGTGGCTCTCTATTTCAAATATTTGAGACACAATCGCAGTAGCCAACTGTAACCTCAGCTATTCATAAAATGAGTCGAGAGACTGCAGTTGGGAATAATGGCCTCAAAAGAAAAGAAAAAAATTGAGAAGTGGTAAGATTTAGACCATCCGCAGAACAAGTTTGACCACTATCCCCTTATAGGATATACTTTGAAAAAGTAGATTATTTTTGGTGGAAAAAATTCTTATTTAGCAAGTCAATCAATAAGGTGTTAATTAACTGAGTAAGTACTAAAAAAAGACTAAATCAGATGCTCGCTTGCTGAGCACTACAATCAACAATGATAATTTATATTTTAATTTAATTTACAGATTATATTCTTGTTTCACCCTTTAACCAAGAGATTAAATTTATAAAACTCCTTGCAATACATAGTACTTTGTTAGCCTCACAAGCTTCCCCTAAGCATATACTCTTAAACTACGTTCCTTATAACAAATTATACAAAAAAATTAACAGGTTACCCGAAAAAGAAAAAAAAGAAAAGAAAAGCTGTTTAGTTGAATGTTTAAGATTTTACAGATGTAGTTAGAGAGCTATTTGTATAACAGGTTGTAAGCTGGTAGATCTTGAATTCGATGGAGGTCTTCTAAAGACAGTTCTCTTTCCAATTGGATTCTTGTTGCCTGTAACACCTCCTGTGAAAACAAAAAAAGATACGGTAAAAGTTACTACCACCATCAAAATGGAAAATGCAATAATAATAATAAAAAGCTTCCCAATGATTTAACGAAGACTGTAACACATAATAAAGTTGAACCTCGATAATGATTTATGCATTTTAACACAAATATTTGAAATTAAATTTGTTTTGCTATCTGAGAGGTAAAGGTTAAAGGTTGTAAACGGAATAAGAAAGCTGTTTGAATGAAGATACAGGAGAAAGGGGGATTGACATATATACATTGAATTGCAAATAAGAAGCCCTCATGGCAAGCCACTGCGCGTCCATCATCTGAAATGCTATACAATATAATATATCAAAGGCTTCTTCATCTTCTGCATTGAAGAGAACAATTATGTAGGATTACAGACAACAAAGTTTAATGGCACTAATAATTCTAACCATATACATCCTCACCTGATAGTACTCTCATGAAATTTGCTCCAGGCAGAGATTTCGGCTTTTCTGACAACACGAGAAAAAAATATAGAAATATAAATAAGATATCACCGTCAACAATTGCAAATTTTACATCTAATGAGCATCACATTTACTTTGTCAACCATGATATATGAAAAGGACTAGTCCTAAATTCCTAATGTTACCCATCTGTAATTTATTTCATTAAAGTGGTGTCAATATGATTTTTTTTTCTTTTTATTATGTGGTGGGGTGGGGTGGGGTGGGGGGGGTGGGGGAATGGGTCCATAACCGTTGTATCTTCTACAAGGACAGACTACATCATTCTTATAAGAGGCACCAATACAAAGATCATTCTTGTAAGACACAATAACCAACAGATAGAGGGCCAACTGAATGTAATTGAATATGTATTGTGTAATGTTTCTTGATCGGCATCAGAATATTTGATGAACATAGGATGAGTGGGGTGCATAACTTCTAATTAATATCTTGTTTTTCTTATCATGCAACATGTTGATCTCTAAATTTACCAATACTTGGATGCGTAATCTCCATTTAGTCAAACACGTATGCAGGACATTTCATGGATGCTGCCTGTGTTACTAACAATGGATCTCTAGTTGTTTACTTGGATGCAGCTTAAATTGTGAGCTCAATATGTAATATTTTTTCTGTGTATCCCTGTATATTAGAGATTTTTGTTAATTTTTTATCAATCAGACGTCAGACGCTTTTACCAACAGGTTCTCTAAAAAACTGTAATAATTTAGCTCCTTATAATTTCAATAAAGTCTTCTCTCAAATATTATATTGTTGTTATTAGTTTGTACCATACTATGTCCTCGTACAACTAGCTTCTCTGAAGAATTTGGTGTTGGGATATTTCTATCTCAGTATTCCTCTAGTAGACTGATTTGCTCCCAGATTCCTCCTAGGGAACTTAGGATAGTCATTTTGTAACCAATGTGAAGTAAGATGGCAATATAACCACAATAACACATTGTGAAAATTTCAGATCTTCATTAAGTTGTGTTGGTAATGTCTATAGAGTCATAATTTCCAAAGTTGCATAATTATCCGTAACTCAGAATCCTATTGAATGCAGGTTTCTGCACTTGACAATTTTGAAGATAATACTCTTCCAAATGATTGTGCCTTGAAGGTGGGGACATGAAACAGTGTTGCTTCATTGATCTCAATATTCTCCTCATCATAGATATACTATCTTCATTGTCACCTTTAGGCCTTGGGAACATCTTATGACCTTTTCTTGTGGAACTTAAACCATTAAATTTACCCCATTGTTGATCTTCCTATGTATTATGTCATTTTCTTTTGGTAATCCAACTCTATCAAGATAGGAGAAGCTTCGATTGTGCTTCTCCTTAATCTGTTGAGGAATACTAAAGACAACATATAGAAAATATACTTTACTAGAAGCCATGTTATCTCAAATTACCAATTGCATGCCAGTTTAGGCTAGCAAAATTGTGCAAATCGATGATTCACATTGAATGGCAGGAATCTGTTGCTGCTAAGAAGACAATCTCGCAGCATGTCTCCACAGGCAACTCTAATTTTTTTAATCTAGTTTCCCAACAACAAGATCCCACCGCCAATTACCTGGTGGTTGACAATGTGAGACTCAGAGATCTTCCTTGCTTCCTTGACTTGTGCAAACAATATAAAGAAAGATTTTTCAACCGAAGGGGGCTAGGAGCTAATGTCATAAACTATAGAGGCTGAACTGGTCGTTAAAAAACCCCTAGATGGTTTGTGCCAAAAGGGTAAAACTCAGGGTGTTTAGTGAAATTTATCCTGCGGATTACATCTAGGGATGGCAATGGGTAATGTACGAGTTGGATACGAGGTTTACTCTTACCCTACCCTTAAGTCCAAATGCTCTACCCTTGCTTAGGGATGGCAATCGGGTCGGGTCGACCCGCAACCCGCCCGCGACCCGTACTATTTGACTTGGCCCGCTTCAAACGGGTTCGGGTTCAGGTCGAACCTGATATCTTAACCGGGTCGACCTAGGTCTCAAAAAACACATATCCAACCCATTGAACCCGACCCGCGAAACCGTTGACTTAGTCAAAGCCGCCCGAACCCAGGCCAATCCACGGGTTTGGGACCGTTCGACCCGAAAGGGTCAAACGGGCCGAAACAGAGCAATCGACCGTTGGCTGCTATGTTTTGGCTCTTTTCGGGCTTTTTTTGTTTGTATTTTTTGGGGGTTTTTGCCTATAAAACCCCCCTAACTTCAATCAAATATTTTCACACCTTACTCTCTCTACTACTACTACTCACTACAATCAATTTCATTCAACAAAGAAGCAATGTTTTAAAAGTCAATAGGCGGTAGTCGAGCGGCCGATGGGGGCCTAGCGCCTAGACCTTGTAAGCGGGGCCTAGGCGCTAGGCGTTATTTATTTATTTATTTTATTTTAGTTTATTTTCGCCCCAATTTATCTTTTGGTTTTTTGTTGTCGTTCCATCATGCATTATCATGCTCTTTATTGCTCCTCATTCTTATTCTTGATTTTTCTCCTTGCTATTGCAAGATGAGCTTTAGATAGTCTAAAAGTTTCAATTGCGTCAAGGTGTTGGTTTTGGTAACAGATTTAGGTTAAGCAATGATTTGTCAGGATAAAGTATTGCTTCCCATCAGAATTTTTAATGTCTTAATTAGATGTATCGAGAAAATAAATTATTTTACTAGTTCTAGTCTATCTCTTTTGAAATATTGATTGATTTATCTTTTCATAATCAAAAGCATCGGTAGATTTGATATCTTGGAGGTAAACAGTGTTGTACTAGTGATCAGTGAACTCCAACTTACAATTTGTAATGTTGGGTTGTGTGTTCTTCTATGAAAACAATTTTGGGGAAAAATAAAGAAGTCACCTCTTCCTAATCTGATAATTGTGTAAATATGTAGTAGCTATGTAAGTATATATATTTTTGAATATAGGAAGATTGTTGTCATCCCGTTTCATTGATAAGTTGATATCGGAACAATAACGCTAAATCCTCAAGATGAAAACAAACAACCAGATCATACATACTACTACAAGTAAAAGACACCACCTAAGAACTATTACTACTACTACTACTAATATGAACCAAGTCTCTAACTCATTCTAGAACCGAAAATTATTTTTACGGGTCCAGATTGGGTCAGATCGGGTTAAGCTTTATTTTATGATTCGACGCCGCCTAGGCCGCCCAGATCCATCTAGGCCGCCCAGACCCGTCCAGACCCGTTTGGACCCGCCTAGACCTGCCCAATAGGCCAAACCGATTTTTTCAAATGCCTAAGGCCTAGGCAACTCACCTGGGGACCGCCTAGCTCCTAGGCACCGCCTAAGCGGCCGCCTAGACCGATTTTTAGAACAGTGCAAAGAAACAAGCAACAAACTTGTGAACAATTTCGATCGTATCAAATTCGTGTTGATTCAACACTCTCAACTACGTCTACTACAAAATATCTCAACAAAGAAGCTCTCTCTCTCTATTTCTACGAATACGTGATTACGTCTACTACACTTCTCAATTGACTACCGAACTACGTCTACTTCTACTATTATTTTCTCTCATTTCTATATACGATAATTCGCGAAGTACGGTATCGAAATTTCACAACTCTCTCAAACTCTTTATTTTTGTTGTAATTCTAATAATTTTTATCATATTTGTTTGTTGGTTTTTTTTATTCTCTCTTATCTCTCAACCCTCTTATTGATGTTTAGGTTTTTTTTTAAAACATATCCCTCTTATATTTTTTTTTATTTTTTCAGATACACTATTAAAACACTAGAGATCAGTTTTTTACATACACTACTACTACAAAGAATTTATCATGTCTAGATCACGAGGTAGCGGCGGTAGCTAAAGTGGACAAGATTCCATTAGTTCTTCTCGTGGGCCTCCAACAATCCCACAATTAGAACTCGAATATAACCCCATGCTAAACATAGCCACATAGGTTCTCACGACGTTTCTACACATGACAGAGAACAAGAAATGCATGATACTGAGACACAAACACAACAAACCGAATCCGCACAACCCACTATAGTAAAAAAACTAGAAGAAAAACTACTGATTGACACAAATTTTATGAGTTTATCCCCGATCAGGAGAATACTAGTATAGGATAAGGCTGGCAATTCACCCGAGCCCGATCCGAGTCCGATCAAGTCCGACCCGTTTTTAGTAGGACTTGGGCCTGATTTTTTTCATTTTTTTGGGACCCGGGCTCAATAAATAAGCCTGATTACATTTTCGGGCCGGGTTCGGGTGTGTATGAGTCCGACCCGAACCCGACCCGATTTATATAAGTCTAAATTGTCTAATAAATACTCCCCGTTCCTTTCCCTCGTCCCTTCATCTCTCTCACCTTTTCCCGTCGCTCATCTCTCTCCCTTTTCCGTCCCTTCATCTCTTCGAGCGCTTCGTCTTCCGCAAAAATTCAAAATGTCTCCTCTCCCTATATCTCTAAACCCTCACCTCTCCTCTGACCAATAAATACCATCCTGCCATCGCCGCCGACCATTCCCGATTCTAATGGCGGCCTGGGGTTTCTAAACCCCCTCCTCCTACCTCTTACCTCCAATCGCTGATGAGGGGTAGAAAGTCATGAATTTTGAGGAGTCGTCACTTATTGGATACCTCGTCAAGAATCTCCAACCATTGTAAGCATTGTCGTAAAATCCTAATTTCTATGTCTTGTTAATTTCACAAACCCTAATAAAGCTCACTGTTGTTGCGATTGGAACCCTGAACCTCGATTCCATTCCGGCTTCTTCGAAGTGTTTGAATTGAGTGAGTTCTTGGCTAGTAGGAAAATTGTTGATGTGATTGTTATAGAGGTAGTGTGTGTTTCATTTTCGCGATTTTGAAAAGTTTGTTGATATAAAATTGGGTTTTATGGCACTATGAAGAGTTATTTAAGGGTCACAATTAAGGATTTGGAAGAGATTACACACGCTATGTATGTAGAATGTGCACAAAAAGTTAATTTGAAGCGATGTTGACTACTGTGATGTATGTGCATGCTGGAGATATAGTAACTGTAAATATTAAGTGATTGATTTGTGTGGCTTAGTGTGGTTGAGGAATGGGTTCAATTAGGTGATCCGTTTTGTTTAAAGTTGCTATTGTGAATTTTATTTAGAGACGGCTAAAGTCGTTCATGATTTCTATGCCTATATGCGGCTTAGTGTGGTCACGGAATAGATTTAATAGAATGATTCTTTGGTTGAATTGTATGTACGATCCTTTTTCACAGCTTCATTTTCATTACTAGTTTTAAATATTATTAGATAGAAGGATAGCCCTGAAATAGCAACTTAGTAGTAGTAGGTAAATATTACGACCATTAGGAGCTTAAAAATTTCAAATGTCTGAAGTGTTAATGCAATCGTATATAATTATGACAAGAGGATGGCTTAATCAGCCATTCCCAGTAGGGTCTGCATCATCGTTGAGACTGATAAGCGTGCTCTGACATTTGATTTATAATGCAATCGAACTTTGCTGTAGTATGTTTCAGTATGTATCAGGCACAGGATATTTTAGCAATGCATTGTTATAATGTAGTCTGTATGCTTCTACAATCTTCAACAACCATATATAATCTCGTAGTGTTAATCATTAAAGGTACACATCGTTATCCATCAGAGAAATTTGGATAAATATTGCTTTTCCATTACTCTCCCTAAGTAGTAGTTTTCATTAAAATGGTTATTTTACTTGGGATTGAGATTTATGAACAACTTATTGTCACCACCTGGTATTTGACACAAAGCAGAACAATACACCACATGCTGTAAATACCAGAAAAATTTAAGAGGAATTAATTTGATCTCACGTTCCAACATCCCTTGAGCTATTGTAGTGCTGGTTAGTGGTAAGGCCCACAATTAGTATAAACTCCTTCAGCACATATGATTGAGATTATGCATCATGTTTTGGACAAAATAGCAATATACTATAATTAGTTAATTATAGTCTAGTCAGGGTTAAAAATTTTCTTGGAAAGGTCAAGTAGGGGGCTTAAAGAAACCATTTTTCCTTCAATTTTTCTCTTATGTGAAAGATTGAATCTTATCAGTTGATTCTTGTCTTTTAAGAATTTCAGGTTACAGTTGATATTTTCCCCATAAGCGTCTATGCCCAACTTGTTTTTACATTGCTCTTGGCACCAGCATGTTACTATCTTTCACACAAGGTACGTGTTAATTCTAGGTAAGATCGTATGAAATTCTTGCATGCAATCCTTGTTATTTCAATGAATGCCTTTTTCTCTAAAATTGAGAGAGTCGAACACTATAAATTATAAATTATAAAATTATTTATTATGTTTGTATCTGTTATAGCATTAAGCTAATCAGTATATGTTCATTTTCCAGATCCAAGTTGCCATGTACTTGTCCAAATAATGCATAGCTGGTTCTTGTAGGACCTGATCTTTTATGAAGTTATACGTAATTGTGTGTGCTTTATCAGTTGTATACACCTAACCTACTATTAGAATTTCATAGAGATTTTGACTTAAATTGCATTGGCAAATCAAATATCATTTTCATTGCTCAGTTTGATGTTTCCCTCATTGACAAGTTCATTGTGTGAAGAGAACTTCAACATATTTGGACAAGTACATGGCAACTTGGATCTGAAAATGAACATATACTGATTAGCTTAATGTTCTGCTTTTCTTTGTTCTTCACAAATATATGTTTGGTGATAAAATGGTCTATTGGTTTATGACAAGCTCTTCAATCAGTTGGCCTCTTGTATATACACTACTTTCTACAATGAATAGAAGTACATAGTTAATTTACAATGTAGGCAGGCTTCAGTGATGAGCATATGTCACCATACTTAAAGAAAAGAACTCATAGTTCAGACCCTGGCATTGAAAACTGTGAGGAGAATTCCTCAACATGTTTTCTGAGATCGGCAACATCCCTGTTGTTCTGAAGGCCCTGTCTGATATTTGCCAGGTCCTCTTTGAAGAGTACTAGCAATCTGTGCAGCTCTGAGAAGGAAATCTCCCTCTAAACAACCTCTGGTTGTCATTGCTGGGGTATGTGAAAACAGTCCAAAAGAACTGACTAGTTAGAATTGATAATTTTAGACTCTTTACTGTAGAAGAAATTAAGTGGAGTAGGCTGATGCATGGTATAATATTTTATATCTTATTTATTAAACAATATTTTATATCTTATTTAAAGCACTTCTATAGATTTATGCCTTTTACATGTTTTGTTATTTTTTGACAGATGACTCTTATTGCGGGGAAATGAGATGCAGTTAGAGCTATTGGACAATCTCTTGCTACTACAAACACTCTTGCTACTACAAACAAGAGCTTAATTTTTTCATGACTTCAATTTAAACTATCAATAGAATATCAACTACTTCGAACTAAATGTTGAATATTCTTAAAGACTTTGGACAATTGTGTTTGTTTAATTTTAAAAACTGGGTTGTGAAGTTGTGATGTTGTATTATTTTTTATGCTTGAAAATATTTTTGTATGAATGATTATTTTGATAAGCGTCATATGCTTTGATAAATTGATATTATTTTGTATTAGTTTAAATATATAAAAAAAATTAATGTAATTGTTCTTTTGAAGAAATCGGGCCGGGCTTGGGCTTTTTTGGTTAATTCGGGCTCGGGCTTGGGCCTGTATTTTGGAGCCCAATGCAAAATCGGGCCAGGCTTGGACCCAAAAAATAAATTCGGGCTCGAGCTCGGGCTTATATGAGTCCGGCCCAAGTCAGGCCCGTTGCCACCCATAGTATAGGACATAAGATTTGTAAAACTTGTAGCAAGAGTTACAAATGAAAGAAGGGCGAGGAAACATGTACAATTAAACGACACATTTTAAACGTACACCCCGCACTAGTACAAGACCAACATGGCCAACAAAAAATCAACCCTAGGACCGGACAAACAGATAGTCACCCGTATGATCCCGAAAATGTTCGTCAGGAAATGACCAAACTAGTTATTAAGGATGAACTACTTTTTTCCTATTCTGAGAGTAGGAATGTAGTCTTTTAACAAAAATGCACTAAATCCACATTTTAGAAGAATTTCTAGAAACACACTCAAATCCGATTGTTTTAAACTTTACAACGAAATGAGAGACACCTGCACTATTTTTTTTAACTTGTAAAGTATCGTTAACTTCCGATTGTTGGAAAGGTTGTAAGTAACGATATTCCAATGATGGGCATAACTTGTCATTGGATAGATAGTTATTGGATGATTCAAAAGAGAATCATATCACCTGCCGCTTTACCGTATCCCCATAGTGGTATAGTTATTACAACACGTATTTTAGAAGTTTGTAATTTATATCATTTTCGTGATAAAATTTTTACTATTAGTTTTGATAATGCATCTAACAACAATACTTCAATTAGTACATTAAAAACAAAATTAGCACCTCCATGTAATGAAAATTTTCATGTTAGATGTGTGTCATGTTCTAAATTTATGTGTACAAAATGATTGAAAGTAGTCGATTCATATACAATTGCATTTTTTTAAAAACATTTTATTGCTTTGAAAGGTACTATGCTTCAAGAATTTAAAGAATGGTATAAATGTAGAGGAATACATTTTAGAAAATTTCTTAAAGATGTTAAACACCGATGTAACTCTACTTTCGATTTACTAAATGTTGTTACTCAAAACAAATATTATAAACTATTTTTGTCTTGCAAAAAACATGATTTTTTTTTCTTCAAATGACTCCCAATCATGGTATTTTGCCGAATCTTTGTTACGATTTTTGAAACCTTTTAAAACCGCAACTGTGAAGTTTTCTACATCTTCTAGTAGTATTTTAATTTCAATAATTACTATGATGCAATCTTTTCAATACATGATTTCGGACGTATAAATTAGCGAGATTGTTGTTCCTGCTTATAATAAAATTTTGAAGTATTTTAATCCTCCTCCTATGTTGTATTATATTAATACTGTTATGGAACCTCGTATCAAATTAGCAGGTAGGAAGAGTTTGATTGAAATATTTTTTGAATTTAATTAGAGAGGATTCTGAATATAATTGTAATGAATTTTTAGCTAGCTTTGAATCAACACTGAATAATTTGTATGATTATTATGATTGAACTTTCGCATCTGGTAGTACAACTAGTATAATTACTTCTTCTTCTGCTTCTATAGGTAAGAGTAAGAGTACATTAAAAAATGTCACTACTAATTTACTTGCTCGTATCCAATCAAAAAAACCTAGGACTAATACACATAATGACTTAAATTGGTATAATCAACAAGATAGTGAGAGTTCTAGTACTAAGATTGAAGTGCTACAATGGTGAAAAGAACATGAAAATCTTTTTCCTATTCTTTCACACATGGCTATAGATCTATTGACTCCTCATGTCTCAACAATTGCTTCGGAAAGTGTTTTTCTACAAATGACAGGGTTCTAACAGATTACAGGAATCGCTTGAAGCCGGATTCGTTGGAGATGCTCATGTGCACCGAAGATTGGATGAAGGCTGAAGACATGACTCAAGAAAAATCGACATCTACATCAACAAGTGGAAGCAACTCGCTTGAAGTCCAATAACAAGATTAAAGAATTTAAGGCGATAAGATCCTAGGTTTAGGTAAAGTAGATATGCACGTCCAATGCCCAATCTTCAATATAACTCTAGGCTATCTTGAACTCTAGATTCTGATTATCCCCTCAAACATATAAATGTAATTGAAGAAATAATGTATGTTCTTTATGGGTTTCTATTACTTGTATTAGTATGTAAAAAACATGTAAAAGATTCATACAAGTTGAAATGAATAATATATGCATTTTTCTTCACTCTTATACAATTATACTTGGTGTGTTTATTTTTTTGTAAGTGAAGTTATATATATATATATATATATATATATATATATATATATATATATATATATATATACCGGGCTAACCTGCGACCCGGCCCGACCGGGTCAAAATTTTGGATTTCGAACCCAGCCCGGCCCGGTTAACATGCTAACCTGACCCGGGCCCGCCCGAATATCGACCCGACGTGGCCCGAACGATCCAATTGCCACCCCTACCCTTGCTCCAACGGGTAATTTAGAAAATTACCATATCCTATCCTACTGGGTAAACGGGTGAAAAGGTTAAGCTAATTTTTTTTTGTGAAAATTATTTTGTGACAACAAAATGTGAAAATGAAAACTATAATTGCATTTTGTATCTCAATATTCACCCAATTTAATGATATATCGATTCATATAATCTTCGTTTTTGCCCATCTGCACGTCCACAATTAGGCAAAGCAAAGTGTGGATCTTACATGTATATTTACAATTATGTTTGTGTATACATATAACATATATATAAACAGGTAAACGTAAACGGGGAGGTACATTCTTATACTTTTAGCCTTATCCTACCCTACCTTTTAAACGAGCACAATAATTCTACCCTTACCCATCCCACGGGTAAGAAAGTTTTGTGAATACCCTTTCACATAGGGGAATTGGGTAAGGGTAAACTGGTGTACCCTTAACCACTGCCACCCCTATTTACATCCACTTCAAAATGTCACCATAAATTAAACTTTTAAACAAACATCGATGAAATGAATTGTTGATAATTGTGTGTACTTCTAATTATATTGACAAAAATTATTTGATTAGCCTTAACCCACAAACACCAATAGGAGATTGTATGCGTTCTTGACTGACCTGAATACAGATCCAGCATCTGGATTAGCATAAAAGTAACATTAATACCCGCTACAGCAAATGGATACTCCCATGCAGCTCGCATGCCTTCTTTCTTGAATAATATTCTCTGATAAGAAGCCTTCAAACCAACATTACTCAATCATATTATTACACTGACTTTGAAACTTCGGTTGAATTCACAAATGTTCCAAAAATTGAAGTAAAGTTTCATACCGGGTAGGTCCTAGCAAAAAATAATAGATTCTCAAGTGATACAAATCCACAACCCCTGAAAATTTGAAGTTAATCATGCATACATATAGTCAATTGATTTGTTAAAAACATATATCATAAAGTCAAAGATTGAAAGAAGGATTCAAACTCCCAACCTTTCATTTACTACTATAAACATGTTTTTTTTTTCTTCTATATTGTCTACACTTTTTCTCTACTTTTCATGTATTCAAAATTTAGTATTTAACAAGTGTTAAAAGAATATATACAGAACTACAAATATTTATAACATATATGAATGATGTTTATATATTAGAAGACAAAAATCGCTGAAGAATGTCTAAAAGACCAACACAGCACCACAGCTCCAAAGCATCAGAGCACCAGAGCAAAGGCTATAGAGCACTTCACAGCCAAGCAGAGATGGGGAAGCGCAACAGGGAGGAGTATGATCGTAGGCACGCCAGGAGTGATAGAGATGAGCAACCTTACATAGCTCCCAATAGAGGAAGGGAGCATGTGGAGAAGAGAGAACATCGACTGGTCCATAGAGGATGGTCGAGGGAGAGGCCTACAGAGAAAGGAGATAGGGTAAGAGACAAAGAAAGACGGCGAGGCTCACCTGAGATAGGCAAGGGAACAGCATAGGGAGGCCACCTACAAGAGGTCTTACGCTGAAGCTACGACGGTTAGGGACCATGTCTACGGTGATCATCACGAGACTAGAAGACACGAATCGCCGGAGAAAGAGGCCAAGATAACGAAAGAGGACGAAGAGGGAGAGTGGGTTTTAGTGAGACCAAGGAAAGTCAGGAGAGCAGCTCAACCAAAGAAGACTCCACGGAGAAGCTCACCGGAGTCTTCCAAATCGGGAGCAGCGCTTCAGTGCCACAAATGCGCACAATGAGGTCACACAGTCCACGAGTGCCCAAATCAGTGGTTTTGCTACGCCTGCAAGCGATACGACCACATTTCGACGGGCTGCGACAGGGGGAAGTCGACAGCGATGACTACAACAGGGTCGCCTACAACTCCGACAGCTCCAACTACGGTGGACTTAGCACAAAGTCGAACGGAGGAAAGTATCGCGGGAGGGAGGAGAAAAATCAGAGCAAGCATCACTCCAACAACCATTATGGCGGAATTTGAAAGACAATTCGCCTCTTGCATCATGATAAAAGCTCAAAGCGGGAATCCAAGTTCTACCGAGATAGAGAAGGTCTTGATAGCAAACACTCGGAGTTCATCGGAGTGGAAGTGGCAAGTTCAACAACTGTCGCAAAATGGGTTCTTCGCGCACTGCCAAAACTCCGATAGAATTCTGGAGGTGCTCTCTCTTAAAGGATTACTAGGGCAGGGTAGAGAAGAGTTCTATCACATTCTCCCGTTGGTCACGCAAAGTAGGAGCGCTGGCAACGGATTCGCTGCCGTCGATATGGGTCAGAGTGTTCAACTTCCCTTTTCACTGTTGGGTTAGATCAGGCTTCCAGAATCTAATCAAGGGTTTTGGCCATCTGATAGAAATTGATAAGAGCACACTTTTGCATAATAGAAGAGAGTTCGCTTGTTTAAGAATCAGAGTAGACGCCAAAGAAGACATCCCTTCCACGATCATAGCTGAGTTCGAAGGCAAAGAGTACAAAGTCAGGGTGATTACGGAAAGAAAGAAGACCGTGTCGTTCAGCGGAGCAAGGGTGAGGATTTCCGACTCAGACATACAAGGCTCAGAAAAACGTGAGGTAGACGATGAGCGTCGGCCGTTAGATCTGGCGAAAAGAAATCAAAGCGCTTTATCAGGGAAAAAAAGGGAGCAAATTGCGAACAACCGTTTGATCAAGGAGGAGTTAATCAGGGTCGTCCAAGCCACAACAATCAGACTTTACAGCTAGATGACATGCTGGAAAGAGAAGTTAACAAAGTGGAGGACAACTGTCCTATCAAGATTGGGTAACACACTGTTCGTAAGAGACGTGAGGAGAGAGAGTCTAAAGGGGACAAAGAAACGAAGACAAAGGGGAAGCTGATGTTGACGTTACCACTGTGCAACCGATTGAAGTAGACGTTAACACTGTGCAACCGAACAAAGGTCCCATCAAGCGCTCAGAGAGGAGTGGGATCCTGAAGAAATGCAGTGCTGGTTTTTCGAAAGCAGCGACGGGACAGCTGGGTCTGAACAGCGTTAACGACATGCTTAGATAGGATTTTGACGAATCGAAGAGGCAAGCTGTACAAGAAGCGATCGGGGGTTTAGGGGTGCTTACAGATTTGGGCCATTCACCAATCTCAAAAGGCTCAGATAAGGCCCACAAGCTAAACATAGAAGCGGAGCACGCCCAACTCCAATTAATCGAATCTGCTGATGAAAATGACCAGGATTCCAACGCAATAGCTCGGGAAGAAACGAACCAAGATCAGAATGGGGATCTGCTCGAGGGACACCTTCTGCCACACTCTCCGATTCAAATACAGGAGGATGATTCGAAGGAGTACAATGTCAGCGATGATAGAGGAGGAAGAATTGAAGCATTAGAGGGAGTGGGCGAGGACTCACATGTTTCAGAGACCGATACAGACAAGTGGGAAGAAAAAGTGTGGGAATTAGCAGAAGGGGACAACGCTAGTAAGAAAACAATTGAATATAAAAGGAAAAGCAAAAAGGCAGCTTGACAAATGGGGAGAGCAGGGACCAAGCGAGGATGGTTTGATTCGGGTGGCAGCCAAAGCAAATGAACCTATTTCAGCTTGTGGAGGTATTACTAGTTGTGATCTTACAATTCTTAATTATATTCTTGAAAATACCCTGCTCTATTATGCTACTCTATTCGGTCTAGCTACGAGTTCTACCAAGGACGAACAGCTTCTCACAATAAATTCTATTAGGGGAGAAATTAATAGGGTGGTCCGCTAACTGGGGTACAAACTAGACGAGAGTAGATGTTAGAAGGTAGGACAACAAAATAGTTATTAATGTTATACATTTTTTGGAATGTGAGGGGAATGAGACAAGGGTTGAAGAGTAAGCTTATCAACAGTACCATCTCTAAGCATAGGCCGTCAATTTGCGCGTTGCAAAAGACTAGAATAGAGAACCCAAGAGTAGATGACTTTGATAGGCTAAGATCTCTTAAAGGGTACGAGTGGAAAACTAAATCGGCTATAGGTCAATCGGGCGGGGTCGCATTAGGAATTGACTTAGGCACATTTGAAATCATTGATGAAGGGTATTGGAATATTTACCGTCTCAGTT
Organism: Hemerocallis citrina; assembly: GCA_017893485.1. Taxonomy (NCBI): domain Eukaryota; kingdom Viridiplantae; phylum Streptophyta; class Magnoliopsida; order Asparagales; family Asphodelaceae; genus Hemerocallis; species Hemerocallis citrina. The sequence goes on along the minus strand of JACEHZ010000312.1, from coordinate 867,206 downwards.
AGACTAAGACGGCGGAGCGATAATTGGGTACATGTGGTCACTGCCGTTTACGGTCCATACGATTCGAGAAGGCGGGTAGAGTTGTGGGAAAAGCTTAGAACAATCAGAGAACAATGGGAAGGACCATGGGTGATTGGAGGAGACTTCAATATTACTAGATTTCACCATGAGCATAGGGGTAGAAGGGCAAGTAGAACTGACAGGAATTGCTTCAACGCTACGATAGATGACTTAGAACTCATGGAGCTCAATCCGTCTGATAGAAGGTTCGCATGGACGAACATGCAACACAACCCGATCCTAGCTAGGCTTGATAGGATTTTTGTATCCACTGAGGAGGTGTTTCCGTTAGCGCCTGTCAAGACAATCATGAGATTTACGTCCGATCATGTACTCCTAGCATTGCAATGCGACAAGGGACAAATCAACAAACCACACCAATTCCATTTCGAGAAAGCTTGGACTATGAATACTAACATTCGAAAGATTATAGAAGAGTCATGGAATGCAGACACCACAACAACTAATGCCGTCGTAAAATGGAACACGAAAATTAGAAGACTACGCAGGCGTCTGAAAGAATGGACAAGACAGGAGTTTGGTCAGATTAAAAGACACATACAGGAGCTGGGGGAAAGAGTAAGGGAATTGGAAGTTACGGAGGAAAGGAGGATTCTGCTGGAAACAGAGGTTCAGGAATTGGCAAATAGTAGGCTACAAATGAATCAATACTCAGAAATGGAACAACAATATTGGAGGCAGTGCTCGAGGAGTCAATGGCTTAAAGAGGGAGACGCAAATACAAAGTTCTTCCACAAGGTGGCAAACGGAAGAAGAAGACATAACCGCATCAGTTGACTACAGGTGGGGACAGTATGGACCGAGGATGAAGGGCAGATCAGAAGACACCTAGACAAAAAATTCAAGGAATTGGTGGGACAATCCAGGCCGCATAGATGAAAACTCCAGGATAACTTTTGGGACAGGGATAGAATAGAGGGAAGTGAGGGGATAGAAGGGGAATTTACAGAGGAAGAAGTGCATCAAGCAATCACAAACTTAGGACAAGACAAGGCACCAGGACCAGACGGACTCCCTATCTTCTTCTATAGATTATATTGGAAAATCATCAAGAAGGACCTCATGGAAATTTTCGAAGAACTTCACAGTCATAACGCGGACATAGAAAGGCTGAACTATGCTAACGTTATTCTTATCCCCAAAAAGAGTGAGGTTCTCAGGAGCGAAGATTTTAGGCCAATTAGCCTTTTAAACGGATCCTTTAAGATAATCACTAAAGTCCTCGCCTTTAGACTATCTCCTCACCTGAATGATGTGGTTGGAGATTCACAAAGTGGGTTCATTAAAGGGAGGGATATTATGGTTAGCGTCACTTCAGCACATGAGCTAGTATATAGAGGTACCAAGGACAAGGCAGATGGATTCTTGCTTAAAATAGATTTTGAAAAAGTCTACGACTCAGTGGAGTGGGAGTGTGTGGACGAGGTACCGTGACTCAGGTTTTAGAGCCAAATGGAGAACCTGGATGATGCAATGCGTAAGAAGGGGAAAATCTTTCGTTCAATTCAACAGAAAGACCGGGAAGGAAATTAGATGCAGGAGAGGCTTGCGTCAGGGGGACCCATTGTCTTCGCTAATTTTTACCCTGATTGCCGATGGTATAGCAGAGAAGATGATCAAGAAGGGATGAGAGGAGAGGATAATTAGCGGGATTCGAGTAAAAGGGGTTCCGGAAGCCATATCGATTCTGCAGTATGTGGATGACATGCTCATCTTTGGAAGTGCAAAGGAGGAAGAAATATTGGCAATTACAATGGTTTTGAGATGTGCTCAGGCGTGGGCAGGACTGAAAGTTAACCTCAGCAAGAGCTGCGTGATACCTCCAAGTGATAATGTTTTCACTCCGATTTGCTCGATCAAAAGCATGTTCGGATGCGAGGCGGCAAAATTTCCACTTACTTACCTAGGTACCCCCATTAGACAAGGAGCGTTGTGTAAAGAAGACTAGTAACCATTAATAGACAAGGTTGAAAAGAAACTGGTGAGTTGGAAGGGAAGGTTTCTATCGCTTAGAGGAAGGATCACGTTGCTCAACTCTGTCCTCAGTAGCCTACCAATCTACTTAATGTCAATTTATGAGATCCCAAAGTGGGTTATCAACAGAATTGACAAGTGTAGAAGAAGGTTCCTGTGGAAGGGAGCTGATGAATCTAAAAAGGGATTCCATCTGGTCAAGTGGGGAAGGGTATGCAAGAGGAAGGAATATGGTGGGCTAGGGATCCTAGATCTAAGAGACATGAATCGGGCATTGATGAGCAAATGGTGGTGGAAAATTAGCAGGAGACGAAATAGTTGGTGGTGTAAATCCTTTGGGGCTTATTGGGGAAGGAAGAAATTTCGATTTGGAGGAAGAAGTGTGGGTGCGAGAAGATCTTATCTCTGGCAAGGGGTCGCGAAGGTCGGACATATTTATCACACAAACACGATCTGCAGTATTGGAAACAGAAAAAACACATGATTCTGGAGGGAGAAGTGGTGTGGTAATAATACCCTGATAAGTTTGTTCCTGGAAGCTGCTAGGGCCACGGTAGGGGTAGATTCACTTGTCGCGGATGTGTGGCGCAATGACAGACTTAAGCTCCAGGTGAGGAGAGATATTTCACAAGAGAGTTTCACTCAACTACAGAATATGAATAACTTCATTCGATCGGAAGAAAGGTATTCTAACCACACAGAAGATGTCGGGACATGGAATTTAGAACCTAATAACAACTTCACGGTAGCATCAATTTACAAGAGTCAGAATGATGGAGGAATCAGAAGCAAAAATGGAAAGACTATATGGAACACGCAGGCTCCCTTGAAGGTAAGAGCTTTCCTTTGGCTTGTGGAGAACGATGCTATCTTATCCAAAAGCAATTTGCGGAGGCGAGGTTTGCAGATTGAGATCGTGCACGCTAGATGTAACACCGACAAAGAGAACACTGATCACATATTCTTCAATTGCTATAGGGCTACACTAGCTTGGGAGGTAGTATGTTGTGGGTTTGGATGCTTAGAGATACCTAGTTCGATCAATGACGCATGGGACTTGGGGAGGGGGAATAACATTAGAAAGACTGATAGGGAGGCTTGGGATCGGTCTGTGGCCATGACTATCTGGGGCCTGTGGCTAGACCGAAATAACTACTATTTTTGTAATTGCACTCATAGCTTTCATATCATGATGCATAAAATTTTTGGTTTCATCTATGCATGGACAGGTCAGGCAGGAACAAACAAAAGGCAATGGATGGAGGAACACTGAGCTGACAGAGAGCACAAGGGCGGTCTGTAAGGGTAGCAATTGGATGTATTTGTATCTGGTTTCCTTTTGGTTTTTTTGACGCATCGAGATGTTGAGATGCTTAATTTAGCTTTATGTTTTGTATGAGACTTTGTAACTGGACCTACTATGTTTCGTTAACTCTCATTAATGAAACGATGATGAAATGTCATCTTTATTCTCAAAAAAAAAGTCAAAGATTCAAAGATTGAAGTAAGAAAGAAACTTTCTCCAAAAAGAAGTAAATAAATAAAAAATGAAAAAGGTAAGATAGTAAATCAATTTTTTTAATATTATCAACAATATTAAAATTTCAAATTTGCATCTTTCATAATTTATTTGTACGGCTACAAACATAATATTAATGAAGCTACCATATGAAGGCTAGGAACTATTTTTCTTTTTCAATAATTAACTAAGTGGCGGGAGCAAGATGCATATTCATGAATGCAAATTGTTCATATTGCAATGTTCTGCCAGTAGTAATATGAAAAAGAAGAAAGAATAATGATGACTTCAGAATCATATTATACAATATTTTTTTGAAAGGAAAAACACAGTTGCAAAGGGATCATTTCATCCATTTAAAATTAACTTGAAAGTATAAATTGAAAAAGACCCTCTATGCATATCAGAAAAGGGTACTAAGAAGGAAAGCAGAACAACAATATTTGATGTAATCTTGTTAGCTTATATAAGAAAATTTAATCAACAAGTAATTATTAACAAATATTGTTGGTTCCCTACCAATATATGAAGATGTTTTGTGTAATAGAATTCAAACTATTCCAGATAATACTAATCAAGTAGTTTGTCGATGTATGGGATCACTTCGATAAAGATGTTGGGCAGAACGTAAAGATTCTTCCTGTATGTATTTCAAACTAATCTTGTAAATAACAGTAGGTTGCCCCTCCACCTCAATTTGTTTAGTTGAAAACAGCATGGAACAGATAGTAGTAATCCGAGAAAACCAACATAATGCACTACAAACATTTCAATTTCTTAAAATTTATTTAGTATCGTTGTCAATAAATATTGTACCTAAAATCGGTTGATGGATTTGCGCCTTGCCAGCCCATATCTTTCCACTGCTCAGATACCAATCCTGTAAGAACTATTTTGGGAAAAGATGCGTTCCACAAAGATTTGAGAGCTTCCTGACAATACAAGAGTACGATGAGATGAAAATGTAAAGTACAGTTCATCAGATCTCTTTAAGACCACAATTCAATCTAAGAAAAATTAATATACTTGTCACTTGTGAAAGGAAAATACATCATGATAACCTGATGATATGGGCCATGATAATAAGGATTTATTTGTTATGCTAATGCTAATGTAAAATTTATGTAGGATAGGTATGTGTCATAATGCCTATATGGAAGTTTGAGTAATCATGCCAGTAACCATGTTGATGATGGTTTAAATAAACATACTAATTTCCATAATGATAATGGTAGAAACTAAAATTCTAGAATCTTAATTGAATAAGAATGAAGAAGACATCGTTTTTGTAAAAGAGGATATGGAGCCTCATAATGCCTATATGGAATGGAAGTTTGAGTAATCATGCCAGTAACCATGTTGATGATGGTTTAAATAAAAATACTAATTTCCATAATGATAATGGTAGAAACTAAAATTCTAGAATCTTAATTGAATAAGAATGAAGAAGACATCGTTTTTGTAAAAGAGGATATGGAGCATCATACTTATCGGAGGGAAAGTACCTCATATAGAATGGTTGCACACACATGACGATCAGTAGCATTCATCTTATGTCGAAGACATACATGTACAAAAAAAAAAACTCATTTGGAGGCTTTTAACTCATGCATTATGGCCGCAGTGGGGCAGGGTATTTCCCCTTGACGCAGTCGAACTTCCGTCTGACAGGAGTTCGTTGGGCTCGACACCCGTCGACATGTTGGAGGAGATCCCCTTCTCTGGAGAGGACAAGTCTAAAAGGTTCCGAGTAGGCCAGTCTCTCGCTCCAGACCTAAAACTGGCCATTATCGACTGCATCCGTCGGAATGTAGATCTCTTCGCATGGATACCCTCGGATATGCCAGAGATTTCAGAGGACCTCATAATGCACAAGCTTAGCATCCACCAAACCAGTCTAGCATAAGCTCCTCTCGGCTTAGTTCATACAGAAGGTCAACTACCCAGAATGGTTGATAAAAATTGCGAGGGTGAAGAAAGCCAACAGAAAGTGGAGGATAGGTATAAACTTCACAGACCTCAATAAGGCCTGCCTTAAAGATCCGGTCCCCCTCCCGAGCATCAACGTCCTGATAGATGCTACCTCAGGTCACGAGCTGCTGAGCTACATGGATGCCTTTTCGAGCTAGAACCAGATCAGGATGTTTCCCCTGGACATATCCAAGACCGCCTTTGTGACTGACCAAGGCCTCTACTGCTACCCGGTCATGCCCTTTGGGCTGAAGAACGTCGGTGCTACGTACCAAAGGCTTGTCAATCGGGTCTTTAAAGAACCGATAGGGCAGAACATGGAGGTATATGTCGATGATATGCTCGTTAAGAGCCGCAGAGGGCAAGATCATGTCAATGATCTCGAGGAGGCTTTCGGGGTCCTCCGATCCCACAACATGAGACTCAACTCCTCCAAATACGCCTTCAGCGTCACCTCAAGAAAATTTTTCGAATTTGTGGTTAGCAAGCGGGGCATTGAGGCGAACCTCGAAAAGATTCAGGCCATATTGGACATGACCCCTTCAAGAAATGTCAAAGAAGTCCAACGACTCACGGGTCGACTGGCGGCCATCGGTCGTTTCCTCTGCAAGTCCGGAGAAAAGTCGCGCCCTTTCTTCAAAGCCCTCTGGGTGGCGAAAAGCTTCGAGTGGGGAGAACGTCAACATTAGACTTTCGACCAGCTAAAATCCTACCTGGCCAACCCTCGTTCCTTAGCAAGCCAGAGCCAGGCGAGGCCCTCTTTCTCTATCTCGCCACTTCGAAATACGCACTCAGTGCAGTACTTGTCAGGGAGGATGGGGTCCAGAAGCTCATCTATTATGTCAGCAAAGTTTTGCACGATACCGAACTTCGATACACCAGGATGGAAATGGTCGCCTACGCATTAATGATGACCGCTTGAATTCTATGACCACACTTTCAAACTCACTCCATCCAAGTCCTGACAGATCAGCTTCTTAAGTTAGTCCTCAACAAACCGGAAAACTTCGACCGCTTAATCAAGTGGTCAATTGAGCTTAGCCAGTATGCATCAACTACCAACATTGGACAGCCATCAATGGGCAAGCCCTCGCAGATTCATCACGGAATGTACCATTTCCGAAGCATCTGAAATCCGAGAAAATGAGCCCATTTGGGAGATCTATGTCAATGGATCATCTTGCGAGGGCAGAAGTGGTGCTGGTGTCATACTCGGACGTCCTGACAACTTCATTCTCCAGTACTCCCTGCGTCTCAATTTTCAGGCATCCAACAACGAGACAGAATACAAAGCGATGATCGTCGAGCTCATGCTAGCCCACAAAGCAGGAGCAAGACGGGTGAGGGCCTTCAGCGACTCTCAGCTCGTGGTCAATCAGATTTTCGGGGATTATGAAGCCTGTGATGCTCAGATGATCCAATACTTGGTACGCGTCAGACACCTCTTAACAGTCTTCGATGGCGCCACTGTCGAGCACATTCCGATGGAACAAAATAGCCAGACCGATGCCTTGTCCAAGCTCGCCTCGTCGTCCTTCGAGGGCCTAGATCACACTGTCCTAGTTGAGATCATCCTCTAGCCTAGCATCGAGAACCCCGAGGTCCTTTGCATCAACCCAGGCATTTGGATACTTTGATAGATTCCGTCCGGAAGTTCTTGACAGATGGCGAATTCCCACTAGACCCGGCCGAGGCCAGGAAGATAAGAATCTGATAAGAAAGATTCACATTGATTAACAATTTAAACTTCAAGCGCTCATACACTAAGGTGGATGGGAGACCAAATCTCTGATGTCTGAGTCCCGATGAAGCTAAGTATGCGCTTGAGGAGTTGCACGGAGGAAATGGTGGGTGTCATATGGGCAGCAGGTCGATCGCGAGGAAAATGCTCAACCACGGGTACTATTGGCCGACTATACTGCAAGACGCCCACGATCTTGTGAAAAATGTGGCCCCTATCAGAGATTCTCTTCGATCAGGCACATGCCACAAGCTGAACTCAAGTTACTTGCCAGTCCGACCCCTTTTGCCATGTGGGGGATGGATCTAGTCGGCCCCTTCCCGAAGACTACAGGCCAGATGCGCTTTCTCATTGTGGCCATCGACTGCTTCACTAAGTGGGTCGAGGCAGAACCCTTGGCCACAATCACTGAACATCAAGCCCAACAATTCTTTTGGAAACACATCATCGTCGGTTCGGGATCCCGCACGCGCTCATCACCGATAACAGTAGTCTCGTCCACGTTTGACTACAGATATTGTGTTTATGTTATTGCTTATGCTTATAGTGTGAACTTTGGGTCGTTATACATGAACACCTCTCTATTTAGGATAACATTTTAAATTTCATTACTTGACCACAAACCTTATATTCTTCTTTGCCCTTCCAGAATTATTAAACTTTCATGATATAATAATACCTAACTGTTGGATAGTATATGAAATATAAAACTTGGTTTCTCAATTTAATTTTAAAAAATAAAATGTATTATTTTAGGTGAAATTATATACTTGGTGGTCTGGTCGAGTCTCATCAAAAGGCACGTTCAAACGCTCCTTGAGGCTTTGCAATCTTTGTTCCTGCAAAAAAGTGTGAAGTCCACAATTTAAAAAGAAAGATGATGATGAGAATAACACTTCATCAAATATTCAACCAAACTGAGATATCTAAGTTCACAAGATATAAATAACAACTGTAACCCTACTAATTTGCAATGTAAGAGAGTATATATATAACAAAATTTTGAAGAATATCTAATCTTTAGAACTATCTAAATCGATAGAACATACTCTAACGGGCTATGTATGTTCCTCGCATTGATATAACGTACAATAACCAGGATTCTGTTTTGGATTCATTTTAGCATCTGACACGTACTCTCAAATTTATGACATATTAGGGGAAAAGTCATGAAACCCCCCATGTTTGGGTCCGAAATAAAGACACCCCCCGCCGTTAAATTTTACTCACTTAGCACCCGACCATTATCTCTCTCATTTCTAATGCTAAATCTAAATGTGTAATTACCTAATTACCCCTAACTGATATAAAAGCACATCTTCACCTATTAATTAGGAAGACGATAATTAGTAATTACACAATTCAAATTTAATGCCCAAAGTGGTATAGATAATGGCAGGGTGCTAAGTGGGTGAAATTTAACGGTGGGGGGTTCTTAATTTCGGCCCCAAATGTTGGGTGTTTGATAACTTTACCCCTAGATATTATATAGATCATCCCCCCCCCCTACAATATTACATTTCTGAACGCATAATCAATCATTTTCAATCGACTTTTTTACATTTCTTATACTAGTAAACTCCTAAAACTTTTGCATGGACTATCAATAATCTTGTAAGATTTGTAATCTTGAATATGTTATTACTCTTCAAAGGTCTATAGATTCTTATAATCACATATGCAGCTCAAAGTTATACTGATGTGCATCACTTTGGTGGTTTAAATTTATGAAAGAAGTTTAATTCTTTTAAGTGTAAATATGGTTTAGGCAGCTTCACTGGACACTGAATTTCTATCAGAACCTTTGACCTTTTCAACTTTGTTATAAAACCCTCAAAAAGTAAGTAACCAACAACAATAGAAGATAACTCTCAAATCAGTACATAATCTAATTGTTTAAATTTTGCATGTAACTGTTACATAACTCTCAAAACAAATAACCCTTCTTTTAAAGAAATAAGGCTATTAGACCCTTTGAAAATTTCAACTTTGTTATAAACCTCTAAAAAAGTACATCAACCAGAAACAATAGCAAATAACTCTCAATTTAGTAAATAATGTAATTTTTTTAAATTTAGCAATATAATTGTTATGTAATTGTTACAGAACTCTCAAAACAATCAACACCCAAATGGAGTTACCTATGTATTGTTATAAATTTATATATTATAATTTAATATGATTTGTTTTGTAGTTTATGTACCATTCTTGAGGATTACGTACTGTTTGAGAGGATTATAACTGAGTTGAAGAAGTCAAGGAGCCTAATAGAATTTCTGTGTCAAGTCAGGGGCCTAATCATATTTACCCTTCTTTTAAAGAGACATGGCTAATCAACTGGATGCTTATTATGTGACCCTCATTTTAATTTCCAAAATAGCTTAATTTATGTTTTTCTTATTTCACGGTTGTTAAAAAAAAGAAAAAGAAATGTATCAGGTCACAATATACCAAAATTACCTGGACAGGAGTGAGAGTATAATCTATGATCCTTTCTTGACGCTTATTGTTTGAGCGGTAGAAGAGTCCTCCAAGCCATGAGCGTGGTCCAACCATAGCATTAGCTAGATTAACAAAGAATTATGAAGACAGAATTTAGTTCTTTATTTCCCCAATTAACCATGATTATAAATTCCTTTTTTTTCCTAATCCCTAAAGTCAATTTTCTTTTTAAGAAAAAAAAGTAAAATTCCTCAATTATCTTATGCATTGATTTCATTATTATTTTACTTTTTTATTTTATTTTATTTTATTCCCATTTGTGTGTGTGTGTGTGGGGGGGGGGGGGGGGGGGGGGGGGGGGGTGTTGTCATTTGAAATCTTAGAAATCAGTTGCTTCTGTTTTGAAATATTAAACTAAATCAGTTACTTATATAATAGTTATATTATCTATTCTGCATGTGAACCATGTTTTAAATAAAATTTTGTCCATCTTTGTCATTAACCAATTAGATCAATCAAATAAATAACTGGTTATCTATTGCAAGTGAGGTATAAGATTGGATTAACTCATGTCACTTATATTCATTTACCAGAACGAAGAATGAACCATAAACTGCTTTGGATTAGCTCTGGATGGGTCATTAACCTTATTGGTGATTTTATATTATTGTAGATCAGTAGATGTATATATGAACATAGAAATATAGTTGCTCTCAGAAGCAAGAATATATTTAGACCATAGTAACTACCAAGGTGCAATGATTCAAGAAAAAGAAAAGAAAAGAGAAGGTGAACGTTATCGAGGACGTGTACATAAATTATAAACAGACATTTGGAAATTTACAATTCATAATCAGTGTTTCGCTTAATTAATGATGAAGAATAAATAAGAACTAAAATTTCCAAATGAAAAAAAAACTGACACCTAAAATAAATAATGAAGTTGGTTTTAACCATAGCTAATATAAGAGAGGAAGGTAGTATTACTTACTGATGCATTGACTGAAAAATTGGTGGAATATCACAAAAAGTGAGTTATGGGGTTTGGTTTGTGCAGCCTGCTCTCCTCGGTGCTTGCTCCACAAACCGCATCCTTCATCGTTTTCATCAACCTAAAATATCCCTTCTAAAAAAAATAAAGAAAATAAAGAAAATTTAAAATAAAAATAAAATCAGCACTGACAAAAAAATGAATGATCTCTAAAGGATAAATAAATTCAAGTTTGTCTTTGGACTGAAGTGTTGTGTCATACAGACCAGTAGCTACTTCCTTCTGGAAATTATATAACTACAAATAATTAAACCAGCTCTAGTGAAGATAATCTGATTCTCTGTATCGCTAAACACGCCAAGAAATCTTCAATGGTTCCAAACTCTTTCAATACTACCTTGATATTATTTTACATGCCTCAAGTAGTTTAAAGATATGAGATCAAAGTGATTGAAATTCATTTTTCTTTCATCATATTGTTACAAAACTAAAGATATTTCAGCCATACAATTTCCAAGTTTTAATGCATAGAAAAATAGAATTCAAATGACTTGAATCGTTAGACTATTTATGTAAAAAAAAAAAGATGAACGGTTTGGATCTATTAGAATATACTGAAATATATCATATATTTTAATAGGAACGTTTGTTCTAAGAATGTCTCCACCATGAACCTGATCATTGATCTCTTCCCTGAGTGAAGGAATGGAAAGAGAGCACAGATGAATGGAGAAGATTAATATCAGATGATACACCCTTTCGAAAATGATGGAGGAGATATACGAACTGGGGGTCAATTATCTCTCGACATGTTTAACCACTTAAATTAATCGCATCTTTGTGTTAATTGCATCTTTGTGTTAAACGACGCTAATATAAGCATATTCATTCTCGAGCACAAGAAGTTACAAAATAGACTTTATTTACTTCATTTATCCGTTTTATTTATCAGGAATACGTATTGAATATCTTGAGTACCATGTCATACCTTAGGAGAAGCATTCCCTGTAAGAGCCAGTGACTTCAATGGTTCCTCAGATGCACCATGCACATTTACTATGGCTTTTGTATCCTCCTTAACATGCCTTGTGTTTCTATTTACTCCACACACAAAAAAGCCTTACGCTACCTGCACCCATGATTTAAAATGAATTTTGAACAATGCTATTCTTTCTCAAAACAAGTAGATGTCTTGTACATCCTATGATATGTAATAATTTTTAGGTCAAAATAATTATCTAAAATTTAACATGTATCATGCAAGTATTAAGGAGCATTTGAAGGAGGCAAGTACATCTATCTTCCATCAAATACCCATGAAAAGTAAATATATGTTTGTTCTTGTTTGGTTGTTCTTTTCTTTTCTCTCGCCCTTTTTGTTTTTTTAATTAGAGATGCTTTAGATGAGCCATCAAGATTTTGTAGAGTAAATAATGTAACAGGGTTAGAACCAGATCACATCATTCTGCCTCACACCCATACACCGGTACAGTATCAAATGACTCATTAAGATAGAAAAAACAAGAAAACAGTAACATGTATATTAAGTCCAAGTGCGACAAAGAGCGAGAATCAAATGAACATGTTTGTATCACTAGTATCTGTCTTCTATTCCTCCACCCCCACTGTGTTCTTTGTTCTCCTTCCTAATTGGATCAGGATCATCTCCCCATTCGCCAAGGTAATCCCAATAAGTCTATCCTTGTCAAATGCATAGCAAATTAGGCGTACTGTTTCTTGTGATTCTAAATGTCTATTCACATACTTTCTCCAGGGACAATAAATTAACGCGGATTTTGATCGAAATGGATTTTCATTTGCATAGTTAATAAAGCTGAAATTCCCTTATCATGTTGCTTATCTAAAAATCATTGGTCTCTTAGTATTCTCATAAAGGACTTGCCAGGAACTACCATATTTTTTATAATATTTCCAGCTAATATACTTCCTTTCCTTAAGAATTGCAATTTTAATAAAACAGTGGTGAATTTTTGCACGAGTTTTAACATATTTGGTGTATGATCATTTTTTAGGAAATATCCATAATCTGTACTCATCATGTATTGATATCATTTCATTTATCTTGTATTAACAAGTAAAGGAAAATTCAATAAATTCTCATAGTTGAACTAGTTACGGCTCATGTATTGTAAAATAAGGCGTTTCTTTGCAACTGAAACAACAGAACAAAAAGCAGATAGCTTTTATCAAATTTGCAAAGAACTACAGCTTCCACCTAACTTCAAATAACAATGACACATGCCAAATTTTAAAAAACAAGCCAAAAAAGACTTGACAGAAACACACGTGATAAACACGTGCTAAGGCCTGGAATACAACCCATTCAGGACAACCTAACACGTACAAGTGAACCACAGCAGATCGACCCTATGTGCACAAGCCTGCCGAGCTATGCAGACAAGCCATTGGTCTCCAAATCTATCAAACACATGCATCCCACGTGAAAAGACATCCGACATGCAACAACATCGCTACCGGGGGCATCACAATGGGTGAAAAGGAATTTTCTCGAAGAAAATAGAAGGAATTAGACCTCCTGCAGAAATTTCAAGGTGTTTACGCTGCTACAAGGGCGACAGGCAGTGAAGCACGTATACGGGTATAGAGTGCGGGTACGACACGACACGGGTACGCGGGGATACATGATTTTACAAAAAAGTATGATTCTGGTGCATTGTTGGGTATGTTAGATATAACAAAATTTATATTATATCTATAAATACAAAATAATTTATCTTTAAAAAGTAAAAACATTTAAGCAATTTTGTATAGCTCTAAGAATAAATTATGATTATAAGCATTTTTAGGAGAAAAAGAAATGATAATCTTAGTACCAAACTTTTAGGTCTAATTGTTTTGAATTTAAACATTACTATAAACAAGTTTTTGAAAGTATACTAGGGCACCAGACATTTATTTAAAACAATTGTGTCCAAAAGTTGCAAAAGAAATTAAAATTTAGAGTGCTCCTTTGGTACACACTCTGGAGTACCGGAGTATCGACTTCCGATACGCACCCGACACATGCACGCCAGCCATTTGGAAGTACTTGTGCTTCCTAAGCAACATGTCAAATCCTACCAAAAAGTAGGCTTGTCCAGCTTACATAAGGGTCGATCTGAGCAATCTGGCTACCTCGAATGGTCGTCCAAGCCGCTAATCACACAACATCGAATCATGGAGTCAATCTATAGCTCAAGATTAAACTTGGCCTCCAACACTTCGTAGCCTAAAAGAAAGGAGGCCCTGCTCCTAAGGGAACTGTGGTATCCAAGCCTCCTACCCCTATGAATACCCCATCTCCACAACGAAGCAAAATGTTCAAAATCAAGAAAATTGTCGAGCAATCAAGCGATCAAGCAACCAACTTTGCCGGATCAATGCAGACAATCAACGGCTAACAATCAACATTTGACCATCAATCAACTACTCTAGGCACAGGGTCAACAACAACCGAAAACTAAGAGCCAGAGAGTCTCTCACTCCCAATAACTATTGGTAGGAGAATCCCACACTCTCCAAAATTTTGGCTGGGAGGTCCCTCGTTCCCCAATACATGGCTTTATCTCATAGAGCTAGGGTTGCAAATGGGTTAGGTTGGGCGGGTCTGGACAAATTTTTGCGCTATACCCGATACTAACAATTGCTAACTCGACCAGACCCATGCCTAACGGGTTTGTAGTTTCCCAAACCCGAACGAGAGGTTTTCAGTTTGGGACAGAGATTTCTTTGGGTAAGTAAGGTAGATTTGAGTTGGTTCGGGTGGGTTTAAGTATAATTTACCACTTTTAAAACAAGTTTATTCTTTCCAACATTTTATAGATTATCTTCATGGATCATTTCCGATAAATGAATAAAATTCACTCCAGCTTAAAATTTTAGCCAATATTGCATGAAGCTTGCTTACACCTCTAAATTATGTACTTGGTAGATTAATACATTATATTCAATCGAATGGGTTCGGCTTTTGAAAAATAATGACCCATACCTAAAAAATTTCAGGTTGGTTATGGTAGGTTCTGGTGAAACCCTGCCTGATTAGGCCTCGATAGAGCTGTCTTACCCGGAGCTTTGGGCCATAGGGCTACATCCCATAGAGCTATGTTTAATCCACGCTTCGTCCCTATAGGGCTTTGTCCTATTGAGCTTCGACTCGCGAGGGTTTCGTCCAGTAAAGACCTTGCTCTCAGCATACCAAGCCAAGATCAAACTCTTACTTTTCTGTAGGCACATACCTTGGTAGCAGGGAGATATGGGTGAATTTATATTTCACTTGGATTGAGAAACTACGAGAGAGATTAAGTGGGAGTATTAGGAGTATATATATATTTTAACTCACGTACTATAGAATATTGATATCGTTGTTTATTGTTAGATAGGGAAAATTTCAATATATTTGTTTATATAGTCTTATTGCTAATATTTGTATAGTTTTTCTTTAAATATTAGTAAGCATAGGAAAGAGTCCTATGCATTTCACAGGTTAAAGGCTATTTCACTCTCTAATCTCACAGAGTTTTCCACACACCATAAGGAGGTTTTCACCAAAAACTAAATTAGCAGGGCACATTGATTGAGAAAAAAAGTACAGGGTGTTCATGTTGGGATTGGGGCGTCAACGAACGCCCGTTGTCACAGCGGAACTAAATAGAGCAATGAAGAAGTCGAAGTAGATGAGACAAATCAATTGAGCAAACAAGTAGATCCACCAATTTAACACAAACACAACGATGATTTATCCCCGTTAGCTTTCGCTTAATCTGGGAGAAAATATAGGAAGATCTGATATTCAACTAGAAGAGATTACACGGAGTTACTGATTCACTTATTACAATGAATTAAACTTACTCACCAAGAACTAACTCTCTCAAACCTCTCTTTGCAATGGAGAAAATATCAATGAAGTACTCGACTCTCATATTGGAGGAGTTTACAATATATATAGAAGAATAGAGAGAACCCTAAGTTTAATCTTGATTCTCAGTCGTCCGATATAACCTGGAGAAGAAGTAACTGAATAGGAGCTGTACGATCTAACTTGGAGTTGAAGATTGAGCTGAAACGACCTAACAAATTGAGGCCCAAAACGAATATAGCGCCGCGGTCGGTCGACCGTCCAACAAGACCGGTCGACCGTCCAACAAGACCGGTCGACCGTCCAACAAGACCGGTCGACCGTCCAACAAGACCGGTCAACCGTCCTCTTCTCGGCCAAACCCTATGCAACTGCGGTTGGGTGTGCAGTCAGGTGGTACGGTCGACCGTCTCCCAGAACAGTCGATCGCAACTCTGATGCACCTTGCTGCAGTTGTTTTCCCTTCTACTCTCTTCGACGCTTCGACCTCCATACTTCATCTTACCTTCTTCTAATCTGAACCACGAGTATTCAAAACATAATCCTAACAGTTCATTTGTCAGAGAGTCAACTCCCAGGGTGGTTGTGAAATTTGCCCTTTTTTTGTTTTAAAAAGTAGTTGTGATGGCCATAGATCATCAAGAATGTTAACAATTCTAATGAAAAAAGAAGAAACACTGATAATGAATTAGATTACTGATGAAATACAAATCACTAGATCAAGTATGAACACAACTCCGATACGAAGCAAGTGCCTGAGTGGCCTAGAAGTAAGGCTCTTTGCTAGTGAGCAAGAGGTCGGAAGGTTCAAACCTCCGTTTGCACAATTCCCAAATTATGGGATGAGTTTGTGCAGGTAGGTTTGCGGCTACAGCCTTGTTCGGAAAGAAAAAAAAAGAACAAAAAACTCCAACATAACCAAATATTCAAAAAATAATTCATCAAGAATGAATACTATACTGACAAATAAAAGTTCCAGTTTTTCTAGGAGTGACTGCTCATAAATTGCTTCACTGTACATAGTAAATGCTACATGTATTTTGTTCGAAAGAAAAAAAAGTGTTACAAGTAAGCTAAATTTCTTCTTCTATTATCACTTTTATACCCTCCCTTAATTATTAAATTCATTTTTCTATAGTACTTATGATGTAGCCACCTAACTCATATAGAAAAAAGCTATAAATTTTTGGGATTTTAGATATTAGTCCCTTTTAAGACATGTATTTTCAAATTAGTCCATATTTTCACGTTATTAGGTCCTTTAATTGGGCTAATAATTATGAAATTAATCCATCTGGTAGATTAACCATGGATTTCTACTCAAGTCACCATCATACTTAACATAAATCTTTTTCATTTTCGTAATATCCCGTTTTGTTTCCACTGTCTTATCGCCAACGACTAGTTTAGCCTAAATGAGTTTCCCTCCCAAAAATTTCACTAACTCCGCTACTCTTCTTCCCCAAATAATCATAAACTCTACTCTTTTAGTCCCACAAACGTAACATATGAGGATATTTGGGTCTTTTGTCACACCTAGTTAGCCTATTAATTATGATTAAGATGGATTCGGATAGAAATCATAGATAAGGGACTTATTTAGTTTGATGGGCTCAATTAAGGGGACTAATAGCAAATAGCGTGAAAATATGGACTAATTTGAAAATACATGTCTTAAAAGGGACAAATATCTTTAAAAAACCTAAATTTTTGGATTAAAATGGATTTGATTTGGTGATCAATTTTTATGTTAATTGACAAGTACATTTTGGGGATCTCTTTCCTCTCAAGTCTCAAACCCCCTGTAAAGTAAACCCAAAATGATGTACTTTTCTTTTAATTTTCATTTTGCAATTTAATAGGTAACAGTTTTTTTTTTTTTTTGAATCAGAGCTTTAAAAATTTGTTTATAACAATAACATTAATTGAAGAATAAATCGTTAAGAGTTTCAAAAGTAAGAAAATTGAGAATAATAAAGAAAGTCGATGATACCTCCAAAGAAACCAAGGTATATATGATTGAATCATTGAAATACAAAGAAATCTATGTCGATGTCGATGTCGATGTCGATGTCGATGTCGATGTCATCGTCGACGTCGTCGTCGTCGTCGTCGTCCTGTCGATAGCGATCAGACAGTGGTTGTTATTAACATAAGATCCCTACTTCCGATTTATATTATTTTAGCCTTTTGGGAAATAACTCCAACCCATTTTTTCTATCCTTTTGTATTACCGTAAACATCGGCCATTCTCCAATACCATTCATTGGTGAAGGCAACCGATTAACTGGAATAATTTAGTTAATAGAATATTATAGTTTTTGGTTATTTCCATATAATCCACATACAAATTTGATACTTTCGTATAACTCACTCACAAATTTATATTTCTGCTTGTATTTTTCACGTGCGATACATATTTTGATAAGAGTTGAAAGATTTTTCACGCACGATATATGTGTTAAGAAATAATTTTGAAATTGGGCATGCGTTGCACGTAATTGGAAATAATATTTTGGATAAACAACTACAATTTGTACATGCAATGCACGTATTTATAAGTAGAATTTAAGTTATACGTGCAACATATATGTATATTTAGTGTTAAAAAATATTATATCATTGTTTTGCACGTATTAAATAGATGAAATTTTGTTATTTGTTTGTTTTTGTTGTAATTAATAGGAGAGTTTGAGTTGTACGTGCAACACACTGGTTTGTATGTTGACAAATGGCAACCCCAACTCTTCCATTATAATATTAGTGATATAACTCGGTCATTTTTTTGATGAATCGGATAGGGTCTTTCGACCCCAGCCATCAGATCAAAAATATATTAAAAACAAAAAAAATGTAAATTTTACAAGCCGTAAAATGATGCAAAAAGAACAGAGAAATAAACGATAAAAAATACATCAATTAAGCGCTAGAGCAAGACTAAAGAGGAAAGCAACGATGCGGTGGCCTGAACACTCCTACTGGATCGGAACTCTCAAGCGACCAAGCTGGCCTGAGAACGGATCGAGAGGATAATGCCACACTATAACTAGCTTCCCCGAGAGCAGCCGCTGAAACGCCGAAAGCCAACCCATCACCATCGAAATAGAGCCAGAGGGAGCAAAACCTGAGATGAAAGGAAAACAAACGATGGCAACCTAAACAGACTTGCCTTCCTTAATCGAGAGGAGGGAGAGTCCTCAGAAACAATACAACATAGCACGTATGCAAGAAAAGAAGATGGCAGAGCCAAACAACACCTCAGACGCAGAAAAATGAGACAGCAAAACCACTGCGAAAAAACACCGCGACCTACAAACGCAGCATAAATGCTAAAGATAAGCAGCAATACGCAGCACACCCCGATAAACAGGTGATCCGCGAAACAAAACCGCTGTGATAAAACACAGCTAACACAAACCCAGCTCAAATGCAACAATGAAACAACAAATCGCAACACACTCAGAGAATCAGGAGGTCAGCATAATGAAAGCAGTAGGCTATATCGTTACCATACCCTATCCATAGACTATGAACCAGAGAGTACAGATATAGCAAAGTTTACAAAAATACAGATGCCCATAGCATCAATAAAACAACTGAGAACAACCGACCATGGATAGATGGAGCATCCTGATCAAAAAAGGTAGCTATGGTCGAGATGCTACAAAGAACAAATAAACTGACCCAACAGTAAAAGGAACCCCGGAAGCTAAGTAAAGGCCAAAAGACCGTAACAAAAGCCTGTCAAAATAACGATGCCCAATCCATAAAGTGCATCAGTTGAGAAGGAGAAGCACTGATCACAAAATAGAAATGTCAGCCGCTCCCCTAGGGATAAACTCAAACCTGCAATAAGCAAATGGGGAGGAAGAGTAAAAGTAAGCACACAGTCAAAGATAAGGATAATTATAAAGCACGAAGAGTGCGAAGACAATGTACAGCATCAACTAATCTTTGATGAACAATAGAAGTGTTGTCATTGAGTTTCAATCCCGAAACCCATAGCTTGAAAAGCAATAAGAATTCATCTATCATCGCAGTAATAGAAGAACTTCGATGTTGGAATACTCGAGTATTCCTCTCCTTCCAAATGACCCAAATGATGGTGTGAACCGACAAAGTCCAAGCACTTCGAAACAATGGGTTCGAAGGCTTAGTGGACCAACAAAAGGTAAAAGCTGAGGGGATAGATCCTGTGTCCCATGCAAGAGTGCTAATCTTCCATAATGGACTGATGACCGGACATTGTATGAAAAGATGATCCACATTCTCAGCGTGCTGATCGCACAGGGCGCAAAACTGTCCCCAGGCTAAGTTTCTTCTGTTAAGCACCTCAACCGTGAGTAACTTACTATTAAATGCAAGCCAAGAAGTGATCTTCACTTTAAGTGGAGCCCAAGATTCCCAGAAGAATTTGGCGACCGGAGATTGAACTCCCCTTGAATTAAGGAAACGATAAAAGGATTTAACTGAGAAAGTGCCAGTCGAAGACCAGCACCAAGCAATGCCTTCAGAAGGCCTCCAAGCATAGTTGTTGAGGGAAGAAATGAGTTCATTAAAGTTCTCCGTCAAAGATAGAGGAAGTTCAATCGAAAACGGAACAACCCAATTACGAGTATTGCCGACTAAAACAAATGAATCCTCTAAAGAGGCTGACAGGGAGGCTGCCAATCGAAAGAGAGCAGGAAAGGCAGTAGCTAAAGAAGATTTGCCGACCCAAAGGTCAGTCCAGAATTTAGTTCTAGATCCGTCAAAGCAGGTACGGTAAATACTGCAATGAAATGCAGCTGAAGCTTTCCAGACACCTTTCCAAAAAGGGGAGGCATGATGACGAACTACCTCGGGAAACTCCCACCAATTAGAAGAGATAGATCTGTAATCTTTAATGCATCGAATCCATGGTAAATGGTCAAAATTATGGAGTTTCCACAGCCATTTTCCAAGTAAAGCAATGTTATGATTACGAAGATCCAAAACACCTAGATCACCTTCCTCTTTAGAGATACAAATCAATTTCCACTGACACAGATGGGATCCAGGTTTAAAAGATGAAGACCCAGTCCAGGAAAAATTACTCCTGATTTGATCAATCCTTTTGATCACCCATGAGGGTAAAAAGTAGAATGACATAAGATAAAGAGGCATGGCGGATATCACGGAATTAATAAGAGTCAGTCTGCCCCCTCTAGAGAGAGATTTGCCCGACCAAACGTTAAGCCTTGCCTCAACTTTATCAATAAGAGGGAACCAGTCTGCCCTATGAGGCTTGCCCCAGCGAAGAGGAACACCTAAGTAACGGATTGGAAAGGACGCAATGGGGCAATTGAAGAAGTTGGAGACCTCCACTTGACGGTTGGGAGATCCACCCAACCAGAGAACAGAGGGTTTTAGGAAGTTGATCGATAATCCAGAGACCATTTCTAAGCAATAAAGGAGAAGTTTGAGATTACGAAGAAAGTGGGAGGTCGGTTTGGTGAAGATGATCGTGTCATCCGCGTATTGAAGGTTGAGCACTCCCTCGAAGAAAGGGGAGCTGCCAAGGCCCTCGATCATGTGCAAATTCCATGCATTCCGAAGGAGCTTGCTAAAGACATCAGCTACCAGAGAAAAAAGCAGCGATGAAAGGGGATCCCCTTGACGGAGTCCACATCTGATCTTGAATTTGTGGCCCTCCGTACCGTTGAGGAAAATAGATGAGGTACCAGAGAATAAGCTGGATTTAATCCAAGCGATCCATTTGGGACCGAAGCCTCTATAAATGAGGATATCCAGAAGGAAATCCCAATTAACATTATCGTAGGCTTTTTGAAAATCAAGCTTGAGAAGAATGCCCTCCGTGTGAGATCTATGACAGTGGGAAATGATTTCCTGAGCTGACGCAACACTGTCAAGAATGAACCGATCTTTGATGAAACCCGATTGGGCTGTGTCGATCAGAGGAGGGATGATCGAACTTAACCGGGAAGAGAGGACTTTCATAATGATTTTGAAAGAGGTATTGATGAGTCTAATAGGTCTAAATTCTGAGACCAGATGTGCTCCCGCTAACTTGGGGATGAGCACAATGTGAGCGTAATTAATCCTGTCAAAAGAAAAGAAACCCTGGTGAAGGTCTTGAAACATTTTGAGAAAATTAGACTTAAGCAAGTCCCAGAATTTTTGGAAGAAAAAGGCAGGAAAGCCGTCGGGCCCAGGAGCGGAGTCGCTTTTTAGCGCGAAGACCGCCGATTTAATCTCTTCAAGGGTGAAGGGGGCTTCAAGCGATGAAAGATCATGCGCTTGGTAGCCATAAAGGTGAGCCCAATCTAGCTCAATAGTGCGGCGTTTCTGCGTGCCAATCAGATTTTTATAGAAAGAAAGGAATTCCCGATGAATAGCCTCATCAGAAGTGACGTCCACTCCCTGAATGGAAATGGAAGCAATTCGATTGCAACGTTGTCTATGGGAGGTGAAGTTATGAAAAAAAGCAGTGTTCGCGTCACCCTCCTTCATCCATTGGACCCGGGCTCTTTGAGCCCATTTGATGTGGTCTTGATGGAGGATGTCCGCATAATCTAGCTTACAAAATCGTCTTTCCGACCGACACGATTCAGAAAGGGGACCTAACTCTTCCAACTTATCAATGGACTCGATGGATTGAAGAAGAATTTTTTTTAGGAAATTGGTATTAGCTTGTGTCTCAGAACGCCAGATTTTGCACCCATGCTTGATGGCATGAAGCTTAAAGAGGATGTTTCCCAGCCCGGATGACCCGGTGACTGCGGCAAGACATTCGGACACTAAGTTGACAAACAGCTGGTCTTGCAACCAGAGTTTTTCAAAGCGGAATTTGTGGTGATAATTGAAGTTAAAGTTGGAATGGAGTGCAATCGGAACATGATCAGAAGAGGGATTGGGGAGAGCTTGAACAAAAGACTGGTGGAAACGCGCTAACCAATTATGCGAGACCAGGAAACGGTCAAGTTTCGCAAGAGTAGGGTGGTCGCGTTGGTTGGACCAGGTGAAGGACTTACCGGATATAGGTAAATCCGACAATTGCAGTTCACGAATGTAGTCGTTGAAGAGGCTAGATTGAGAATAAGAAGAGACAGGGTTCGATCTTTCGTAAGTAAAATTAGTGACATTGAAGTCCCCACAAAAGAAACAGAGATCGCTAGCGTACTGCTGTAACGAAAGGAATTCATTCCAGAATAAAGGGCGTCTATTTGCAGATGAAGGACCATACACTGAGATCACTGTAAGCGGGCAATTGAGAGTAGTCCATTGGAGTTGGACGATAAGAAAAATGTTCAAACGATGAACAGCTATTAGTGAGAAAAAAGCTTCCTTGAATCCAAAAAGGATCCCCCCCTCGATCCAATCGCGTCAAGTGAGATCCATTTGGAGATAGTGGATCCACCGAATGACCAAAAGGTCGCTTCAGAAGGGGATTCCAGTTTGGATTCTTGGATGGAGATCAGGTCACAGCGAGACGATGAAATTAGATCAAAAACCGCCCTTTGTTTAGAAGGGCAGTTCAGTCTACGGATGTTCCATGAGACACTAATCATTAAAATGCCGGTGCTCCAAAACTCTGGAACGTTCCTTAATCCTAAGAGAATGGATACGGGGAGAGTCAGAAGGGTCTATCAGAAAACCCAGGTCCTGAGCCGAGGCCGCTAGTTCAGAATTGGAGAGCGAGTCAAAAATGGGGAAATACAAGGACCCTAACTGATTGAAAGATATTAGAGAAGAGGAAGAAGGTCGAGACAGCTGCTGATCACTATTGGAGTGTTCAAATGAATCAGTCGTTGAGGACCGACCAGCATGAGAAATAATTTTTTTAGCTTTAAGGCGAGCGCTAGACCTAATGACACGTTGAGGCGTCCGAGAGGAACTCTCGAAATTAGAGACTGGGACACTCTTAACCTGGAACGGAGAAGACTGGGCAGAAGAAACGCCCAGAATATCACAAGATGAGGTTAAAAAGACCTCAATTGACTCCACTGGCATTGTGGAAGTACAATAAACAGGCTTAATGAGGGAGGGGAGAGAAGAAACCATAAAAGTTCGGGCTTTCGCCTCGAGAGAAGGTGAAATCCAACCTCGGAAAGACTGGCCGAGAGGAAACACCCTCATACAGGGCCGAAGACAAGGTGATACAATACACACATGAGACATAAGATCCAATTTGACAAATTTAAAAAAACACACCACAGCTAAGTAAGGAAACCCTGAACAATTCTTAAAAATATGAGAATAAATTACCTTTTTGGCCTGCATTAGAGTCAGCTCCGCTTCCTTTTCCGATAAGAGAGAATCCTTTTCCATCTAATTAGAATCTTTGAGTGATGGAGATAGCTTGGGATTGGAGGGGGGGAAAGCTGGATCCGACTTCTTCGGAGTAGGAAAGTGCGCGAGCTGTTGGAATTGCTCCCAATCAGAAGCAAAATTCGGGTTGACTTCCCAAGTAGGCCATTGAGATGAAGAGTTCTTATGCTTAACAGAGAGAGACGGCGAGTCAACCACAGGAGCAGTATTAGAAAAAATAGTCTGTGATACCTTAGAGTGATGAGGAGGAACTGGTTTAGAAGCACTAGTGGTACCTTTCGCAGCTTGAAGCTCCGGGTTAATCCAAACAAGGTTGGGAGATTTGGAGGGGGGGATTTGGGGATGTAAGGAGTGG
The DNA here is from genome assembly GCA_017893485.1 of Hemerocallis citrina. Lineage (NCBI taxonomy): Eukaryota > Viridiplantae > Streptophyta > Magnoliopsida > Asparagales > Asphodelaceae > Hemerocallis > Hemerocallis citrina. Next base: position 842,946 of record JACEHZ010000312.1, on the reverse strand, counting down.
TCAAAGACCTGGAGGGGGTTGATAACTTGCTGCGAGAAGTGCTCAATCCACCCACTTTTGTTTTGGGACCCTTGGGCTTAGTATAAGAGGTGCCACCGGGGTGAAACTGATTAGAAATCTCTGAATCAAAAGAAAGAGACTTGGTCTCAACTTGGGGGCAATGAAGGAGCTTGCTAGCTGGGGTGGACTCATGGTAGTGCACAGAGACGGAAAAAGAAGAGAAACCGTCAGTAAGACAGAAAGCCTCTATGCGGGCTGAAGAGGAGGGGCAACGAAATATCGCCTCAATCTGCAGGCTACCAGAAGCTAACCTAGCCTTCGACGAGATGCTAACAATCTCTCCAATACACTTAGCCATATCCCCAACCAAACGAACCGAATCGCAAAACGGGGGGAGTCCAACAAGGGAAACCTTGGTGTCCTGGGAGCTACGCTCCAGAGAAGAAGAAGGGATCCTCACCCACTTCCGCACCGCAAGAGATATAGTGCCAATGGTCAGAGATTGATTAGCAATAAGCTCCTCCAAGATCTTAGGGGAAGGACAATGATATAACTCGGTCATAAATTGCTAATACCACATAACTCATTCACAATATATAGTGCATTCCAAAAAAACTATTTCTAATTGGGATCCATTAAAAATTACATAATACCCTGTAAGATCTATTGTAATCAAGGTAAAAGGAAATTTATTTGTTCATTTTTTTGGCCGGTGGAGATGATTTAACTAAAAGATAAAATAATCTTTCTCGAACAAAGCGGAGCCTTAGCTCGAGCTAAAGTGATTGAAGGTAATAAAATTCATTTTTTTTATAATAACCCCCATATTATGAGTGAGTTTTCATATCTATAACTATTATAATGGGAGAGATGGGGTTCCAAACAAATAAACAATTTTTTATTGTTTTTTGTATGTTAGTCAACACGTGCAGTGCACGTGTTGGTAGGTTTTTTTTTGTCTTTTTCCTTCTTCCTCCACGTGCATCGCACGTGCATGATACTAATTGTAAATGAGCTATATAGAATTAGCACATTGTTGTGAAATCTAGTTACCTAAATATATAGATAAACTAGACACAAATTAAAAACCTCGCAAGTGCACGAATCGTTTATAATAGCGTAGCAATAGCAAGGGTCGATCCCACAGAGATTGTAGACTTTAACTTACTAATCAATAAAAAGAATAAGAATCATAAAGAGTTGTTCTAAAGGTCTAAAAGAAATAAAAGGATTAAAACTAAATTAAGAAGTGTTGAATCACAAGTATTTATGAAGTAGTTGGGTTTAGATATCCACCAATAGTCAGTAATGCTAAGTTACCTTCCGAACTTCTTCTTATTACTCATGTTTGTTCCCTTCAAGGGCATGGTATCTGTTTCCCTAAGCCAAGAATTAGGCATGGTATCTACTCTAATTCGTTTCTTTCATTAAGTGTTTAGCATGGTATCTACTAAGTTGTACTTAAAGAAAACATAAGATCAGTGGAAACGAACAAACACTCAAGGTTCTAGAAATTGGTATCAGATCTAGATCCCTTAAGTTGATTGAACCAAGAACCCCTAAAGACTCCCTTGTTACAAGTTATGAACACGAGATACGGGTTGTCTCAATATGCTCATGTAACAGATTCAGATAGATGGTAATGCAAACTTGAATTTCTCAAGTTCTGTACGTCAGTCGACTGGCTCTCACCTTAGTCGACTGCTCTCAGAACTTTGAGAACAGATTTGATTATCATAAATCTATATCAATTCAATCAGATTCAATCAATAAGTAAAATAGAAGAATTCAGAAGAATATAGCACCACATAACTACGGCTTCAATCTACCCAACTATGAAATTAGTTCCACATAATTATACTTTTATTAATCAACAAGTTTGAATACATGGTTAACATAAAAGAATAAGAAAGAGAAGGAATAAACTGATGTAGTTCGGCTAGATGGTCGACTGGCTGTCGCACAGTCGACCGGCCGTTCTTTTCTTAATGCTTGATCTCCTTTCTTCTTCTTTGCTGTTGATGCTGATAAAGTGCTTCTTGTTGATGGCTCTGGAACTTTGTGATTCGGTGATTCAGGATGCGTGCGGAAGAGAGTCAGAGAGCCTCTTCGCTTCTTTCTTGATTGGTATTTATAGAACAAGAGAAGAGAATTAGGGTTTGTACTTTTTGCAGAGAAGTCCTCTTCTTTTGTTATTTCTCTCCTTATCTTCATCAGCCGTTTATTTCTTTCTCTTTTTCTTCTTTCCTTCCTTATCTGCTCACCACGTGCTTCTTGCTTTGATTGTTTGAGAAGTTGTTATTCACAGAAAACACCTGGGTTTGGATAACTTAATTTTGATTCGGATTTGGATGAGGATGCATCTGTTCTTATCTTCTGACTCGCCGCATACCAGTCGACTGGCTTGGGACACAATCGACTGTGCCGAGCCTTGTCAAACTCTCTGCCCAGTCGCCTGGTTGAAGAGTCAGTCGACTGATCTCTGTTGTTCCCTGTATATCATCCTCTCAGTTTGTGTTAGTCTGGAATCTGCTTCGTTTTGCTGCTTTTGGTTGTTTCCTATGGAAAAAGAGAAAAGAAGCATAAATACCACATATAGAGCATTTAAATGTCTAATTGCCTTAAGATTATTGCTCCTAAAAGCGAATAATATTTGGTTCATCAAATACCCCAAACTTAACTTTTGCTTGTCCTCAAGCAAAGAGTGAATTTATGAACAAGGGGATACTAATAACTATAGACTCAACCACCAAGAATTCTTATTATGTGATCATAAACATAGAAAGGTATAAACAATTTCAGATAAAGTAAAATTAAACATCCCCACTTTCTCTAGTGCAATTGTTTATTCATAACTCCAAACTCAACCACACTTGTCATGCAATTAATTATAGTTATAGTATGTAATTACTCAATCTGTGATTATCCCTTTTTCTCTACTACAAACCGAGTAGCAAACTAGAGTGTTTTTTTTTTATTTTTTTTTTTATTTTTTTTTATAGTCTCTTCTCTAAAGTTGTCACTTGCCTTTTTACGCGAATGCAAAACATTTGTGATGAATCCACCCGGTTACTCAGCAAGTCACAAACTCTAAAGTGCTTTGCATACTCATATTTCAAGTTGCCGTTTGACGTAAAGGTAAACATTGGTGATGAATACCCCTAGTTACTAAGCACTCAAAACATTGGAGTATATTGACTTTATTCAAATATATATATATATTTTATCACTCTATTTACTTAAACTCAATTTAGGACTAGATCTAAAGGGAATAATCACCAGAAAAAGTATCACATTTGTTTATTATGTATAATTGCATGACTCATATAATTTTGTAAGGAATTTATGAAACTCAACAATCCTAAAGTAAATAAGTATCCTTCTTCTTACTTTATAAGAAATTGTTTATCCTAAAAAAATTTCAAAAGACTCAAAAATTAAATAACCCTAATACCCCCAAACTTAGATGGAACATTGTCCTCAATGTTCGAAAGAAAATTTAAAGATAGGCATGTGTTACCATCTAGTAAGGAGAGACCGAAAATAAAAGATGAAAATAAAAAAATGAATGAATGAAAGAAAATAGAGGGAAAGTGTAAATACTCCCCTGAAAGTTGGGTTGCCTCCCAATAAGCGCTGTGTTTTCTGTCTTCAGCTAGACTTGATGAGTTCATGCGATGTATTGAATGGTTTGAAGATTCACATCTTCCTCTTGCGGTTCTAGACTCATCTCTATGTATGGCTTCGCTCTATGCCCGTTCACCTTAAATGTTTGATTCTTCTCTTGGCTATGAACCTCCAATGCACCATGTGGAAAGACTCTTGTGACAATGTACGGCCCATACCATCATGACGTAAGCTTGCCTGGAAAAAGTCTCAACCTTGAGTTGTATATCAATACCTTCTGTCCTTCATAAAACTCCTTCCTTGCTAGCTGTTTGTCATGGTACAACTTGGTCCTTTCCTTGTACAATTTTGCATTTTTGTATGCATCATGCCTCAACTCTTCAAGCTCATTCAGTTGCAACCTTCTTTTGTCACCTGCTTGTTTCATATCAAAATTGAACCTTTTTATGGCCCAATAGGCTTTGTGTTCCAACTCCACTGTTAAATGACAAGCTTTTCCAAAAACCAAACGGTATGGTGACATGCCGATGGGTGTTTTGTATGCTGTTCGGTAAGCCCATAATGCATGATTCAAGCGCAGCGACCAATCCTTTCTCCTTGTGTTGACTGTCTTTTCCAAAATGCTCTTGATTTCTCTTTTGCTAATCTCTACCTACCCACTAGTTTGAGGATGATATGGGGTGCCCACTCTATGTGTAATACCATACTTCTTCATCAAAGAAGCAAATGGAAAGTTATTGAAGTGGCTCCCTCCATCACTTATTATTGCTCGTGGTGTCCCAAACCTAGTGAAAATGTTCTCCTGCAAAAACTTGACAACAACTTTGTGATCATTAGTTCTTGAGGGGACAGCCTCGACCCATTTAGACACATAATCCACACCAACAAGTATATATAAATAACCAAATGAGTTAGGAAAGGGACCCATGAAGTCAATTCCCCAAACATCAAAAAGCTCGATCACTTGGATGTTTTGCAGTGGCATTTGATTTCTAGAAGAGATGTTGCCTGTCCTTTGACATTTGTCACAAGACCTGCAAAAAGAAAAAGCATCTTTGAATACTTTAGGCCAATAAAATCCAGATTGCAATACCTTGAATGCTGTTCTTTTTGGTCCAAAATGTCCTCCACATGCATAATGGTGGCAATGTCGTAGAATATTCATTTGTTCTTCTTCTGCCACACGTCTTCTTATAATTTGATCAGGGCAAAATTTGAACAAGTAAGGATCATCCCAATAATAGTGCTTGCACATAGCTACCAGTCTCTTTCGTTCCTAACTTGTCATACCTGGAGGAAAAACATGAGCAGTGAGATAATTTACAATGTCAGCAAACCATGGAAGATTTGAGCAATGAGATACCAGTCGACTGGTCCTGTTACCAGTCGACTGTCCCGATGATATGTTTATTTCAAATAGATGTTTATCTGGGAAATTTTCATTAAGTGGGGGTGCAATTCTTTCTTCCTCCTGCAGTAGCCTGAACATGTGATCTGCAACAACGTTGTCGCTTCCTTTTTTATCTCTAATCTCAAGATCGAATTCTTGAAGCAACAACACCCATCTGATTAACCTAGGCTTAGCATCCTTTTTCGCAAACAAATATCTCAAAGCAGCATGGTCAGTGAAAACAATAACTTTAGAACCAATCAAATATGATCTAAACTTCTCTACAGCAAAAATAACAGCTAACATTTCTTTTTCAGTAGTGGAATAATTTAGCTGTGCATCGTTTAGAGTTCGAGAAGCATAGTAAATAACATGGGGTTTCTTATTGATTCTTTGCCCTAAAACAGCTCCTAAGGCATAATCACTTGCATCACACATGAGCTCGAAAGGATGGCTCCAATCTGGTGCCATGACAATAGGTGCAGAAATGAGAAGATTTTTCAATGTATTAAAAGCATTTGTGCACTCTTCTGTCCATACAAACTCAACATCCTTAGCCAACAAATCACAAAGGGGTTTGGAGATTTTTGAGAAATCTTTTATAAATCTTCTATAGAACCCTGCATGTCCAAGAAAACTCCTAACACCCTTAGTTGTAGTGGGAGGGGGTAGTTTTGATATTATATCGATTTTTGCTTTGTCTACCTCTATGCCTCTTTTTGACACCACATGTCCCAACACAATACCTTATTGTACCATGAAATGGCACTTTTCCCAATTCAGCACTAAATTGCATTCTTCACATCTTTTAAGCACAAGCTGCAAATGGTTAAGGCATTCATCAAAATAAGATCCAAAAACACTAAAGTCATCCATAAATACCTCGATGAACCTTTCCACCATGTCTGAAAATATACTCATCATGCATCTTTGAAATGTTGCTGGTGCATTGCACAATCCAAAGGGCATCCTCCTGTATGCAAAAGTACCAAAAGGACATGTAAAAGTGGTTTTTTCTTGATCTTCTGGAGCAATAGCAATTTGATTATAGCCACTATAACCATCTAAAAAACAATAATGACTATATCCTGCTAATCTTTCTAACATTTGATCAATAAAAGGAAGAGGGAAGTGATCTTTCCTGGTTTCATTATTCAGTTTCCTGTAGTCAATGCATACCCTCCATCCTGTGGTCACTCTTGTCGGGATAAGTTCATTTTCTTCATTTGTCACCACTGTGACTCCACTTTTCTTAGGCACTACATGTATAGGACTTACCCATTTGCTATCTGAGATAGGGTAGATGATGCCAACATATAGTAGCTTCAGAATCTCTGCTCTTACCACTTCCTTCATGTTTGGGTTAAGCCTTCTCTGTGTTTCCCTGCTTGGTTTTGCATTGTTCTCAAGGAGTATTCGATGCATGCATTTGGATGGACTTATTCCCTTGATGTCTGCAATGGTCCATCCTATAGCCTTCTTGTGTTCTCGTAATACCCTTAGCAGCTTATCTTCTTCCTGTGCACTCAAGTTTGCAGCAATTATTACTGGTAGCGTCTGGTTCTCGCCCAAATATGCATGCTTCAAATGGTCGGGCAACTGCTTAAGCTCTATGTCTGGAAGTCTCGGTGCAGTCGACTCATCCTGTCCTCCAGTCGACTTGTCTGGTCCACTAGTCGACTTGTATAGTACACCAGTCGACTTGTCTGCAGAAACAAAAATGTCATCAGTCACTAATTTTTCAAACACAGGTACAAACTTACCTGAGTATGACTTTGGAGTTTCAAGGTGATGTATTGTCTCTGCAATCCCCCATTCATCGTACTCCTGTTCAACATTAGATAAAGTGAGAGATTGTGTAATTGTGGCTTGTAGTGGTTCAACGCTATGTACCTGAAATGTTTGATCAACAATCTCCTGAACCACATCAACATTATAGCATTCATGATCATCATGTGGTAATTTTAGTGTATCAAACATTTTGAATTCAACTTTCTCTCCGTTTATTTTCATACTTATCGTACCCTTTTTAACACAAATTTTTATATCAGCTGTACTCATAAAGGGCCTACCTAAGATGATTGGTAGAGAAGATGGCATTGAAGAGTCCTCCATGTCTAACACAACAAAATCAGCAGGCAAAATGAAATCGTTTACCTGAACTAGGACATCTTCCAAAATACCTCTAGGTCTTTTGATACTGCGATCTGCCAACTGCAATGTGATGGATGTTGGTTGGAGTTCCCTCAATCCTAGCTTTTCATAGACGGTGTATGGGAGAAGATTGATGCTTGCCCCCAAGTCTAGTAGTGCTTTCTCAAAGAAGTGCTCACCAATCCTGCAAGGAATGGTAAAACTACCTGGGTCTTTTAGTTTGGGAGGTAATTTTCTTAATAAGACAGCGCTCACTTCTTCTGTCAAAGCCACATCCTCCCTAACCTGAAATGTTCTTTTGTGAGTGCAACATTCTTTCAAAAATTTAGCATAAGAAGGAATTTGTTTAATAGCATCAAGTAGGGGGATATTAATTTCTACCTTCCTGAGAGTTTCAAAGATGTCAAATAAATGTTGTTCTTTCTTTTGCTTGACTAACCTTTGAGGGAATGGTGGCAGAATTGTTCCTTCTTTTTCACTTACCTTGTTGGAACCCACAATTTTTGATGGTTGTGTTTCTGCTTCTTCTGTGTGTGTTCCAACTTTGTTGTCAATTATCTTACCACTTCTGAGAGTTGTTACTGATTTGAGCTGTTCTTGGCCTCCAGGGTTTGGTATAGTTTGTGATGGAAGTTCCCCTGCCTTTCGTTCGCTTAATTCTTTAGCAATTTGGCCAATCTGTGTTTCCAACTTCTGAATTGCTTGCCCTTGTTGGTTGGTTGTTTGATGTTGTTGTTGGAGCAATTGAAGAACCGTGGATTCAAAATCCAACTTCTTCTGTTCTTGAACTGGCCTATCAATCCCACTTCCCATTTGGAAGTTCCGTGCATGTCCTTGTGTGAATTGAGTCCCTTGATTATTCTGATTATTGCTCCAGGAGAAGTTTGGATGGTTCCTCCATCCTGGGTTGTATGTATTTGAGAATGGATTGTTCTTTGGTGGAAACACTCCTCGACCAACATAGTTTGCATGCTCCTGATCTGTGAAAGAAGACATGGGACATGTATCAGTGGTATGATCTACATGAGAACAAATTGCACAAATTTCATTTGTTTGATTTTTAACTCCACCCATCATTGATATTGCATTAACAAGCATATCAATTTTCTTATTCATGTTTACCATTTCTAATTGAAGGTTATTGCTATTAGAAATTTCGTAAACTCCCTGTTTTTTCGAAGGGCCCCTCCTTGTTGAGAATTGTTGTGAATTCTCGCTGAGTTCTTCAAATAGTTCTATGGCCTCTTCACCGCTTTTCCTCATTAAGATTCCGTTGCAAGCTGAATCTACAATTGCCTTGTTAGTATCATTTAAACCTTCATAAAAAGCTTGTACCTGATCATCTTTAGGCATGTTGTGTGTAGGACACTTGAGAAGTTTGTTCTTGAAATCCTTCCACGCTTCGAAAAATAAATCTCCATCCTTTTGTTGGAAGAGTTGAATCTCCCTTTTTAGCTGTTTGGTCTTTTGGGCTGGAAAGAATTCTTTTAAGAACTTTGTCGCCAATTGCTCCCATGAGTTTATTGATCCTGGTTCCAAAGAATTATACCATAGTTTAGCGTTAAGTTTTAAGGAAAAAGGAAACAAGATTAACCTGATTTGCTCAGGGGTGAGCCCTTGGACGCTCTGTGTCCTGCAAAGATCGAAAAAGTCTTGTAAATGGAGATGAGGCTCTTCATCTGGTTTGCCACTAAAGTGGGGAACCATACTCAGTAACTGAGGAGATAGATGCATGTTCCATGCGACATTAGGTTGATACGCAATGCAGGAAAGTTGTTCAATGTTCTTAGGCGTGAATTTGTCCTGCATTGGCACTCGATTTGGCATTTCCTCAGCCATTGCTGTATGTGAACTGGGTCTCTGTGCAGTCGACTGATTTCGTGCAACAGTCGACTGGTTGGTCGCAGTCAGTCGACCTAATCTATGCAAAGTGCGTTCTGTTTCTGCGTCAATTGGTAGTAGCTCTGGACGAAGTGATCTCCTTCCGTGCATCCACCAAAATTCTGTAACCTAAAAGAAAAATACTTGATAATAAAATTAAAAAGAAAGAAAGAAAAATAAAAACTTTCTACTGATCTATAAGTTAAAATACTAGACAATCCCCGGCAACGGCGCCAAAAACTTGTTGTGCAATCTAGTTACCTAAATATATAGATAAACTAGACACAAATTAAAATCCTCGCAAGTGCACGAATCGTTTATAAAAGCATAGCAATAGCAAGGGTCGATCCCACAGAGATTGTAGACTTTAACTTACTAATCAATAAAAAGAATAAGAATCATAAAGAGTTGTTCTAAAGGTCTAAAAGAAATAAAAGGATTAAAACTAAATTAAGAAGTGTTGAATCACAAGTATTTATGAAGTAGTTAGGTTTAGATATCCACCAATAGTCAGTAATGCTAAGTTACCTTCCGAACTTCTTCTTATTACTCATGTTTGTTCCCTTCAAGGGCATGGTATCTACTCCTTAAAGTACTGTTTTCCTAAGCCAAGAATTAGGCATGGTATCTACTCTAATTCGTTTCTTTCATTAAGTGTTTAGCATGGTATCTACTAAGTTGTACTTAAAGAAAACATAAGATCAGTGGAAACGAACAAACACTCAAGGTTCTAGAAATTGGTATCAGATCTAGATCCCTTAAGTTGATTGAACCAAGAACCCCTAAAGACTCCCTTGTTACAAGTTATGAACACGAGATACAGGTCGTCTCAATATGCTCATGTAACAAATTCAGATAGATGGTAATGCAAACTTGAATTTCTCAAGTTCTGTACGTCAGTCGACTGGCTCTCACCTCAGTCGACTGCTCTCAGAACTTTGAGAACAGATTTGATTATCATAAATCTATATCAATTCAATCAGATTCAATCAATAAGTAAAATAGAAGAATTCAGAAGAATATAGCACTACATAACTACGGCTTCAATCTACCCAACTATGAAATTAGTTCCATATAATAATACTTTTATTAATCAACAAGTTTGAATACATGGTTAACATAAAAGAATAAGAAAAAGAAGGAATAAACTGATGTAGTTCGGCTAGATGGTCGGCTGGCTGTCACACAGTCGACCGGCCGTTCTTTTCTTAATGCTTGATCTCCTTTCTTCTTCTTTGCTGTTGATGCTGATAAAGTGCTTCTTGTTGATGGCTCTGGAACTTTGTGATTCGGTGATTCAGGATGCGTGCGGAAGAGAGTCAGAGAGCCTCTTCGCTTCTTTCTTGATTGGTATTTATAGAACAAGAGAAGAGAATTAGGGTTTGTACTTTTTGCAGAGAAGTCCTCTTCTTTTGTTATTTCTTTCCTTATCTTCATCAGCCATTTATTTCTTTCTCCTTTTCTTCTTTCCTTCCTTATTTGCTCGCCACGTGCTTCTTGCTTTGATTGTTTGAGAAGTTGTTATTCGCAGAAAACACCTGGGTTTGGATAACTTAATTTTGATTCGGATTTGGATGAGGAAGCATCTGTTCTTATCTTCTGACTCGCCGCATACCAGTCGACTGGCTTGGGACACAGTCGACTGTGCCGAGCCTTGTCAAACTCTCTGCCCAGTCGCCTGGTTGAAGAGTCAGTCGACTGATCTCTGCTGTTCCCTGTATATCATCCTCTCAGTTTGTGTTAGTCTGGAATCTGCTTCGTTTTTCTGCTTTTGGTTGTTTCCTATGGAAAAAGAGAAAAGAAGCATAAATACCATATATAGAGCATTTAAATGTCTAATTGCCTTAAGATTATTGCTCCTAAAAGCGAATAATATTTGGTTCATCACACATTTGTGAGTAAATTATATTAGAATAATCCTATAGTTTTTGACATTTCTATTGACATCCATCATCTAATATTACATTACATAACCTACAATTAGAAATGGAAAAGAATACATGACCATGAACAATAGCCCAAAGTAGGAGCGGAATTTTTTGTCGTAATAGGCCATTTTTTGAAAATATTTGCGATTATGAGTCAGTTTTGAAACTATTAGCGCTCGTGTGCTACTTTGTGCCACGTCATCAACGGCTGCTATTCTCATTAGCGACCTCTTCATTTGAATGTCGCTAATGGGAATAGCGGCCTCTATTTTAAAATATTTGAATTTTTTTATTTGATATCGTTATTTCTATTACAGACCAAAGCATATATGAAGTCACTAATGAGATTAATGACCTTAATAAATTGTATTCTAACGCTTGGTAAAATCTAGATAACTTTTGCGCTCTGAAAAAACAACAATCAATTTATTTTTGAAACTAAGATTGCTATTCAGAATAGCGACTTTAGTTGTACAAATATTGCTATTCGGAATAGAGACATTTATTGTACTAAAGTCGCTATTCTGAATAGAGGCCTTAGTTTTGTGACTATTTTGCAAATTTTACAAAGAACAAGGAGATTGAGTTCCTAGTGAGGGCGTTATTACGAATAACGACCGAAGTATACTAAGGTCGCTATTCCCAGTAGCGACCTCAGTTTTAAATTTATTTTTTTCCCCAAAAGAGCAAAATCTCTTTAGAAATCGCTGAGTATCTTAATACATTCATTTTTAGCGACCTCATATATACTAAGGTCGCTAGTGGGAATAACGACAGCAAACAAAAAATTCAAAATATTTTAAAACATAGGCTGCTATTCTCATTAGCGACTTTCAAAATGAAGAAGTCGCTAATAAAAATAGCGGCCACTGCTGACGTGGCACAAAGTAGTCCACGAGCGCTAATAGTTTCGAAACTGGTCCATAATCGCAAATATTTTCAAAAAGTGGCCTATTATGGCAAAAAAATCGTAGGAGCATTGGATTTCCTTAATAACTGTGCTCATTGAGATTTTTTAATTTTTTTTTTCAAATAGACTATTTAAAGGAAATGGATCCAAAGGGCACATCAAGATTACATAAGATATCATGGTTTAGGTCATGTTTAGATATGAAGGTAACTTATGTATTTCTAAGTATCTTTATTTTGGTCCATTTTGATCATTTTGGAGGTATGCTATATTCAATTTTTTCACCTCAAACTTATTATAAAATAGAAATTGTTAGATATTGTAATATATATTTAGTCCCATATCGGATTATGTGTCAGTTTAGTATTTGATTCATTCCTATATATTCTTTGTACTCAGTTATAATTAATCTAATAATATTTTCCAATCTCTCTGCTAACCTTATCATGGTATCAGAGCACAATTATACATACTTCCTTTTCTTATCAAAACCCTAGGAGAATGTAACCCCTGTTTTTTTATTTTATGTATTTTTTTGTGTATTTTTTTGTGTGTGTATTTGTTCATTGTATCTCTTTTTGGACCTTGTTTTGGATCTTCTTTTTCAATATATATTCTTCTATTTGATTTTTTGCCTTTATTTGATCTTCTTGATTAAATTGTCTGTCTATTTAATTCATCTTTAGTTGATCGAGCTATTATTTTTTATCCTCACAAATTGCTTGTTCATGTCCTATTTTATTTATTCATTTTGTTCCCATCTCATTTTTGGATCTCTTATTTAATACTCCATTTCTATTGCTAGTGGACCTTTTAATTGACCCCCCCCCCCAAACCCATTAAAACCTACTATACTCCTATCCTAAAACCCTACCCGTTACCCACACCCGTTACAATCCCTAACCCGTCACCCCTTCTAAACCCTAATATCCCCACCTATATATATATATATATATCTACCCTGTACATCTTTCCCCCCACACAAACTGTAATACCCTGAAATTTTTATTAAATGTGAGATTGTTGATTTTACGTGTTGTGCACATGCAAATTTGTGTAAAAATATTTTCTTGTGAATGATTTTTATATAACATGAGCAAATAATTAATTTCTTTCCTTCTCTTTTCTTTTAAGCCCATTTTAAGAAGCCTAAATTTGTTTTCTAAATAAAGCCCAACCTAATAAATTAATTATTTATTTCTATAAGCCCACTATTTTTAAAGCCCGTGAATTAATTACTCTTTTAAACAACTTGTCATGTAGACCCATTTTTGTAGACAATTAATTAATTTATAATGTACAACTTTAATTAGGGAGACACTAGTTGGGACACGTGCTTGCACGTGTGTGTGCTTTGCACACCCTCCTTGGCCGGATTGCATGAGAGAGAGAGTGGGGGTGTGGATTAGTGGAGTGGTAGTTTTTGTGTTCATGGGTGGTTGCTACAACTTTCCATCGTATCCTAGCCATCTATCTACAACCATCTAATGCAATCCTAACCCTCCATTCCACCCTAAAACTAGTATAAATACCCCTCCCTTTATGCATACAACACTAAGAAATTTATTTTGAAAGAAAGAAAAATATAGGAGAGTAAAAGATTGAGAGAGAGTAAAAAGATTGAGTGCTTTAGGTGTGTGTGTTCTTTTGGAGGCCGGCTACTACAACCCACGGTAAAGGAGAGGCTCGGTTTCACCAAGTGCAAGGAGGAGGAACTTTGTGGTGGCTCATTCTAGGAGGAGAAGGACCGTTCGTGCGTTCAAGAAGATTCTAGGAGTTCTGTAGTACTTTCTTCAAATAGGTGGGTGTTTTTCTATACTTCTAATGTTAGACATCATGCTAGGGATTTTGATATATATGCATACTAAAAGAACTAACAAGATAATCACTTGTTGACTTTAAAAAGGACTTACTAGACGAATGAGTAAATGCTTGATAAACTGCGTGCCATTGGTTATAATTCATGTCTTATGTAGTTAAATTCATTTATTGCCATAAAATTGTGGAATTAGAACCAAGTAATTATAGAAAAATATTCATGTATTGGTTAGTAGATGAATTGCTAAATTTTGCGCTTATTGAACCATTGTATTATTTGCTCAAGGAATGCAACTTTGATTATAAGTATTGTGAATAAAGAGGGAAAAACAGAAATTTACACTTCTTTAATAAAATCTTAATGCAAGGAGTTGAGTAGAGGATTCGTTTAAGTGGAATTTTGCAGTTTGTAAACATAGAATACAAATTAGAGTGAAAATACTTGTTTTAATGTCAAAAATATATCCATGATCTACCCTACATTGCAACCTGGTGCAATCGGCAGTCAACTGTCAGGGAATAAATTTCGGATTCTAGTTGCAGAACAGTCGACCGACTGTATTGTAACAGTCGACTGCTCTGACTATTGGTTTTCGAGTTTTAAAATCTTTGCAGAACAGTCGACCGACTGTATTGTAACAGTCAACTGCCCTGAGTATTTGTCTTCAAGTTTTAAATTCTCGCAGAACAGCCGGCTGGCTATGTTTTGACAGTCGACTGCCCTGAAGTTTAAATGATATTCAGTTTTCATGAGATAATTTTCTATAACCTTTGGCCTAGTATCTTTGAGACTATTTTTGCAAAAAAGAACTTACTATAAATTGTTAGCTTAAATTGTCTTTGGATAAAGAAAAATGTATTGATTAAAAGATGATTTAAAAAGAGTTTTGATAATAAAAGAAAAATGAAAGCACGAATGTTAGATTTAGTATCGATAAAATGAGAATAAGAGAATTATGTGGAAAGAATGAACTATTGAGTATGACAAATTGAATTTCTTTGTTTATGCATGATATTGTACATGAAATTGGAATTTTAATGACATGATGAGTTATGAAGGATATTATGAATATGAATATACAAATGCTATGAACATGAAAAGGAAAATTATTGTTAATCATGGAAAAAGATCTTATGAGTATGAAACACTCGGTGTTGTAATTATGAGTTGAAATTAAGAACTAGGGTGTAGCTAAGCCTTATACCGGCAATAAAAGAAATGTTGAGATGAAATTTGAAATGAAAAGACTAAGATTTGGATCATGAGAAATGATTGAATAAGACCGATATAGTGGAAGTGCTAACCCTAAGGGATTGATTTTGTTCATGATTCAATTAAATTAAGGACTAGATACATAATGAAGATGTGATGAACGTAAGAGACAAACATGAGTATGAGGGCCATTGGATTGGCGATGCGAGAGTATTCACAGGATGTCCCATGATGCGTCATGATTAGGGTGTGGATACTACTCCACAGTACCATCCTGGTGGCGACGCTTATGGGGTAATCTAATGACTGCGGGTGGTGTCACGTTTATGGTAGGAAGTGAATTACCACAGGATGCCTGCATGATGAGTCATGTGTCAGTGCATTAGGATTCTCTCCAGGGCGCCTAGACGTGAGTTCGTAGTTCATAGACTGCCTAAGATATTTACTGTAGTTACAGTAGTAGATTAAGTCATGGCGAGGGATCGAACCCTATAAGATGAAGAACAATTAAGGGCTTACCCTCGGACCTATGTAGTATGGGCTGCATAGACTCTAAACAAGTGTGCATTAGTGTCATATAATGTAAAAAACTGCATTAAGGACTAAGTGCACATCACAACATGACATCAATAGGATAGTCCCTTGTAGTTTGTCTTGTGATCAAGTTTGTGTTTGTTTAAGTATGAAAAATCGTTATACTGTTTCCGACATAGAGAGGATGGCCGTGTATAATATTTTGTCAGTTGAATGAACTTACGCGCCCACAGTTTTACATGCAGGGTAAAGAGCTTGACAAATTGAAGTATACATGCTGCTCAAAGATTGATTTAAATGTTGTATAATTGTTCCAAGTAATTACTATAAATTGCTTCCACTGTATGAATATAAATGTATAATGTAACTCTGATGTAAGAAATGTTTTTAATTTCCTTATAAAGTTGTACGAAAGAAGTGTAAAGATCTTGTGCAACTTCGAATTCAGTCTGTTTTGGAATTCGGGGTGTTACACAAACCCTAGCCGCTCTAACCCATACCTCCTGCTCTCTCCTTCTTTCCCTTGTGCCCCTCCGACTGCTCCGTCCTGCAGTGCCACTCGACCACCTCGGCAGCCCCTGCCTCTCTTCGTTATACCGCAGCAGCAACAACAACCCCTCCGACGCCGCAACCCTCCTGCAGCGCCGCTGCAGTGACAGCCTGAGCAACAACACCTTGGTGATGTGTATCCTAATGTCAGTAGCAGCCAGCAGCATCATCGACAGCAAGTTCTGCCGCTGCCGTTGCCATTCTCCCGTGCACACCCCTCCGCTGCCCTCTCTTGTATGCGTGTGTTGATCGTGTGAGTTCGTGAGTATTGTGTTCGCGTGATCGCGTGATCGTAGTTCGGGATTCGTTCGTTGAGTTCGTGTCCGGGAATCCGTTCTCGTTATTCTCTTTGTATCGTTATTTTCATCGTCGACTATAAGGCAAGTAACTTGTATTCTTTTTGTTGTGTAATACAAGTACTAAAAACCGCATGTAGTGTAGTTGTGTTCTAGAGACAAATTCTTGTGCAAAACTCCTGTTTTATCTTGTCTCTATTGTGCTGATCTGTCCGTAGTCATCTCTAGGTACACACACGACATGAAGTTTAACTTAGATCTAATTTATTTGTGTTGCATATATGTATGTTGGTTGTGAACCCTAATATGATGTGAGAATCTTGCATGCTTGACGTGTTACTGGTAGTATATCCTGTTGTAGATCTGTTAAATATCCTATACCATGTTGCTTGGACATCTAGTATACTCTATTTCACGCTTTGCTATGAGTTGGATGTGTTTCATATGATCTAGTTGATTCTATGTATGAAGAATATTTCTGTATTTGTTGTTACTCCGTTTTTGTTCAGTATTTTAGACCCTGTTAAGGTCAGTAAATAAAAAAATATTTGTGAATATGAATTATAAAGAATTCTGTCTACTTTCTAGATTTTTGGATAGATCTCAGTTTCGATGTATGAGTTGCAAGTTATGGCTATTTCACTACATATGTGTTTAAAATTCCAAATTCTGATTTATATGAATTCTGGATGATAATTTATTTTTCTACTGATGTTAAAGATAATATTTTGATCCAATATTTTGCTGAGTACAATACATAATAGAATTCGAACTGGACTTGGCAATAATACCGAATAAGTCCTTACCTTACATTTATTTGTGGCCATAGAGAAGCCGTATGAAGCTGAGGTCTCATGTACGGTTTTGGAATAGCGATGTGAACAGTGATGTTCTCATCGTCTATGATTATCTAAGAGTTCAAGTACAGTTGATATATTTCCAAATCGGCCAGGCTTCGCATCAATGACAGGCGAGGGTCAAAAAGCTGTTGTGAAAAAGATAGGAAAGGGTTATTTGGAATACAAGTTATTCGCTGTATGTAATTTTGAGTTAAGGCATCTCCCGATGAAACTAAATCTTCCAATGGTTTGCCAGCCGAAAGATTGGGAACTCTTATCTCATGATTACAATAAACCTTTGATGTTATCGGATATGAGAGGTGGTTACTTATGCAAACCTACTTTAGATATATATAATAGGTTTAGTATTCTAACATCCCGTAACCTAAACCATTTTAATATAGAATTACATGAATATAAGTATAAGGAAATGTGCTTTATATTGAATGGGCTTCAGAAACAAGGTTTTGAGATAAATAAGATTCTGTTGGAGTTCATTGTTAGGAATCGTGCCACTTTAGAAAAAGTAGGAATTCTAATGCCTAGAATACTAGCATGCGTTAATCTGAATGAAACCAACGATCATCTGAGGAAATCTTATTTCGATAATAAGGATATAAAGGAAGTATGTAGATAATCCCCAAATTTTTTCTGGATTTAATTGATAACTTTTATACATTATTCTATGCTTGCAAACAACCACTATACTTGCAGAATTTTCATACTGTTCAGTAAAGAAACATAATTTCAACCTGATTCTATTTGTTTTGTGAATATGAATTATAGCCTATTGTATCTATTTTATCACCTTTTTTACGGATCTGGATTTTGATTTATATTTTGTAAGATATTGTTGTTTTAGTACTGCTGTGTTTATGATTCCAGATTTACAAACTTTCTGTATCTTGTTGCTTTCTGATTTTACTTGACTATTCTATCTATGTTGGAAAATTATGAAACTTTATTTTCTGATACTAAACATACTAGGGAATACCCCAGATTTTTCTTGGATTTAATCAGTAAGTTTTTATGCTGTTTTCCTGTTTCTGAATACAAACTTTTTATTTCTGGCTAAACACGTTTTCTGGATACAATTCTGTTTTGAATCCTATTTTTGCGAAATACCATATGACTTATATATATTCGCTGGATTCGGTCGAGAGTATATTTTCCAGATTTTCTGATGGAACCAGATTTGCAAATTTGTAGCAACGAGAATTCCAGATTTAGTGCAGTACTGTCTTGCTGTCCTAAACTAGAATTTTCGTTGTTATATCCTTTTATGAGTTGTCTTTCATCTATACATGTTTATCTTTCAACCTGAACCTGTTACCTGTTTATGCCATATTATTTTTGCTCTGTTTTATGACACATACATGCATGTCTGATAATAATAACAAAACAACCAAGTCGGGGTTAAGGGAAAGATCTAGTACTGGATAATATAGAAATGTGTACTTGGAAGGGGGCTCGTGTTTTCCACATGATTATCTGTTATCTGTTACGTGTTCATGACTACATGATACACGATTATGTTATCTGATTACCTGACTGCATACTTCCCTATAGGAAGGTGTACTCAGAAGAGAACCCGTAGGTTATATCTGTCTGTCTGTATTTGTTATCTGTCTGTCTGATACCTGAGTATACGGCCCTATACAGTCCACTACGAAATCTAAAACGTAACTTGTTTGAATGTAGCAACCATGTGGTAAAAACCTGGGACGCATGAAGTGCTACCGAGATAGAAGCAAATACAAGACCTGACATAATCTGACATCTGTTATCTGTTTATCTGTTACATGCTACTGGACATCTGTTACCTGTTTACCTGTTTGCATGACACATGACATCTGTTATCTGTCACCTGTACCTGTTATATGACATCTGTTATCTGTATATCTGTTTACATACCATTGACACTTGACATCTGTTACATATCATCGGTACCTGTTGGCACACCATGTTACTTGATTCTGTTTTCTGATTCATATTAGACATTCCGTTTTGCTCTGTCATATCTATTCCATGCTATATTTTTTTCCGCTGTTACTCTATATTTGTTTATCTTTTCCTATACTTGTACCTGCACTACAAGCGGCCAGTAACTTGCATTGACAGACGTTTTGTTTTCTTTTCTTTTCCCTGCAATTTACTAAATTGCAGATCATGGAGACCAGTTGTCCGATGGAGTAGGTGATCTAAGATTCTATATGCTGGAGTTTTTGCTATTATCATTTCCTGTTGCTTATTTTGAATAATTGTACCTGCCACTTGGATTATTTTGTATTGGATAATGTGACCCAGAATTATTGATTTGTTCAGATCTAATTTATTTGAGATTTATTAAATTTTGTTTTAAGTAAATTCTGTTAGTATTGATTTATTTAAGCATGCGTGGTTGACTTCTCTTGATTCCTACTCTTATTATTCCTGTGAAATGTTGTAAAGATCCTGACAGCTTATGGATGATAAAAATCATTTGCTGGACTTAGCCACGTATCCGTATTCTGTATTTCCTGTTTGGGAAGCAGGGCGTGACAGGGAAAGGAAAATAAAACTGAAGAATCCGCTGTCGACCCCCGTTCAACCCTGTCCTCGCCTTTCTCCACCATCAGCAACTTCTCCGGCGACTTCTAGCACCCAAACCCATCAAAGAAGAACCGACAACCCGAACTACTTCTCCCTGAAAAATCCTCGCCTTACCGCTGCACCCGAGACTGCACCAACAACAGCTGCTGCATCACCTTCACCCGCAATGCCGTCTTGCCCCCATCGACAGCACTGCAACACCTCGTGACCAGCTTCGACCTCCTTGTCCACACTACCACCAACCGAACCCTGGCGCCACCACTGCGGCCGCCATCAGCTCCATTGCTTCCCCTGATTTCGCCGCTCCCGACCTCCCACTGTAGAACCCCGTATTTTCAAATATTATTTTTATATTTGAAAATGAACTTAAATTTATTTTTGGAGATTTAATGAATATTTCCAGAAAAAGTTATCTTTTGTACACATGCAAAACACGTGCAAATACCTTTTGAGAAGTTTGAAAAATTAAGTTTTTCTTATGAAAAATCATTATTTAATATTTGAGATTTAATTAGTATTTTTCCAGATTTTTCTGAAATTTATTGGAACTATTTACAATTTTTGAGAAAAGAAGGACCTTTTTGCAAATTTGACATTTTTAGGGGTTAAAGTGCGAAATACAATTTCGGGACGTTTTGAACAGTATTGATTGAGATTTAGAGTTGATATTTTCTTTTAAATCCAAATTTAAATGAGTTTTGATGGAATTTCCAAAGAACGATCTATATATGTAAATTGTATTTTGGAAAGGATTGTTTTGCAAAGTGTGGGTAAACCCTAATATTCAATCCGGGATATTTAAGAGAATTTCTCCAGCCGTCATTTCAGAAAACACAGAATTTTGGAGATTTATTTTTGGTGGAGAAGGAGTCTTTGGATCTAGCAAAAGGAGGATTCTTTTCGTGGACTATTCTCAAATCTAAGGTGAGAGATATAGAAATTGTTTTGTTGTTTGATTCATGTGAGTGACCTTGTTTTGATTGTTTGATTTTGTGAGTATTATAATTCGTCTTGTTGATTGATCTATGCGTGCAAGTATCATGATGTAATGATTGGATGTTGTGAACAATATAGATATTGTATTGAGGTATGAATCATGTGAATAATTGTGAATGAAATAGTAGATCCTTATTATTGAAAATTGTGTTGCTAAAAACATGTTGAGATTGAGTATGAACATCTGGGCATTAGTTTATGAATCAGATTTTTATTTAGTTTTGTGAAAGAAACTGAGATCTTGTGAAACCCTAATGAAGGATTTGTGATTTAGAACATGAGAACCTAAATTTCGACATATTGATGTTTTGAGTGATATATATATATACATACGCCTGATGAAGATTCGTTGAGATTTATTATTTCCCTGAATACGACTATTTTCATAAACATTGATCATTAGAAGGCTCAGATTTTGATTTTTGTAATCAGACCTAATTTTGAAATCTGTAGGCCAACAGTCGACTGGCCTACTGTGCAGTCGACTGGTACGAGCCTGACACTTTATTTTAGAATTGTTGAAAAAGTTGTTCTGGACAGTCGGCCTAGCTCATAGGCAGTCGACTGGTCCACTGAAGAAATTATTTTTGTAAAAATTATTAGTCCTTCTGGTCAGTCGACCTATAACCCTTTAAGTCGACTTATATACTTAGAATATTTTTTAGAAGATTAGTGGAATTTACCTCGGGTAAGTCGACTGATACCTTTTCCTTAAGTCGACTTAAATGACTTAGTTTATTTTTTGTAAAATCTTGAATTTGGTCCTCTGGACAGTCGACTTATCATCAGTATGAGTCGACTGGTACTGAAGGATCTTTGTAAACTTTAGTGCTATTTCGAATGATTGGTTTTTCAGATAACTTAGTCTATACTTGACATTCAGTTCAGTATTTGATTCAGCGCTTGACTTTGAGATATTCAGTTAAGTATTTCATTTGAGACATTTAGTTGAGCCACTTGGTTTAGTGGAACCTTGTTTGGATATTTGAGTTGAGTCTCTAGAGGCGTATGACCCTAGTATACCGGTGTTGAGTATTTTGTTGAGGCCCATTGAGGCATTTCAATTATTTAAATTTGAATTTAGGCCGGTAGGGTATGCCACTCTAGGAGATTCGTTAGGTAATTAATTAACCCAAAAATAGTAAGGACAGGCACTAGTGGTGATATGATGAACGGGAACATGAGTCAAGAACCTGAGTATGGCTTTCGGTGTGGGATTTAATCTCCGGAATTATCACAGTAGATTATTAGTGGTGTGGGATATGTCTCCGGAATTATCACAGTCTTGTGGTGTGGGACAATCTCCGGAATTATCACGGTAACTATTGTGGTGTGGGATTGATCTCCGGAATTATCGAAGTCGAGGTGAAGCACATGTGGTATTCGTGTGGGGACGTGTCAATGTTTCGGTGTGGGATGATCTCCGGAATTATTCAAGTAAAATATCTTGGGTGTGGGATCCATCTCCGGAATTATCGGGCATGTGATACTATCCATAGTTTATCTTTATCTCGTAGTAGTCATCGTGTTAGAATTAGTTCATAACGTGGGGATTGAACCCTATGAAGTGAAGACGTTAAGGGCTTGCACCGAACCTATGTAGAATGTGATGCATAGACTTCGACAAGTACGCATTAGAGAGTCTGCATATAGAACTTGTGTTTTCTTGGCTTGGTTTTATGCATGTGGTTTTCTTGTTTTCTACACATGACACTTAGCTTAGTATCACTTGATGTTTTATGTTATCTGTCATTTCGTACTTTTCATAATCATTTGGTACTTGTTGCTTAAGAACTTATGAGGTATGATCGTTTATGTTGTTTGTTTATTTTTATATTTCTCACACCATTTATGGCTGACCCCTTTAGTTTGGGGGTTAGGGATCATCTCTAGCCTCATATGTTGCAGGTTATTGCTTAGAGTTGGAGATGGGATGCTTGAGTGGTTTTGAGATATAATTGATTCATAAGAGATTTGTGTAAATCTGTAATGGCAATTTTGAGATAAAATTGGGTTGTAAATAAAGAAAACATTGAGTTGAGTTTGTTTGAATTCCGCTGTGATTTGTAACCAGATTTGTTGTAATAAAAGTTGAAAATTTTAGTGGTGTTGGTTGTGTTTAATATGGTATTGAAGTGGATCGCTGGGAATGTGCCACGTATTTTTTAAGATATCTTATTAGAAATTCGGGACGCTACAGAGATTGGTATCAGAGCGACGCTTCAATAGTAATACTAAACATAACATAAAAATAACCTAGGTGTGGATACTAGAGTGTGAGTACCTAGGTGTGGACATTAAAGAGTGAGTATCACATAGAATTGAACATGATGTTTTACCTTTGGTATACGATTGAAGTTTGCCAAAGGATATTGATGTGAGTTTGAATTGTGTGTGTGTGATGCTCTAACTCTTCCCTCGTTTTGCAGTATTCAAAATGGTTGCACCCAGGGGCAGGAATGGTGGCAACAATGAGGATGGATCTGGTAGTTCCCGAGGAAATGGGATCGACCTTGAGGCTGAATTCGCTAAGGTGTACCAGACGCTGAACACGCTGATGGCATTCAACGTGGCGCAGCAGCAAGCGCAGCAGCAGAATCTGCAGCCAAATCATGGAGTTGGGCAGGGTTTGGTAAACGCCGACCCTATCAAGCAGATTGAATCCTTTAAGAGGATGAGGCCGCCAGTCTTTGAGGGACAAGCCGATCCAACCATAGCTGATGATTGGATTCGGAAGATGCAGATGATCTTCGAGGTATCGGAGACTCCAGCAGCCAGCAAGGTGAAGTTGGCTACGATGCAGCTAGAGAAGGACGCTGGTGTCTGGTGGGAGTCGCTAAAAAGGACTTTGGAAGATCAGCAGTTGGCTTGGGAAGCTTTTCTGGAGGAGTTCAGAGATCGCTTCTTTCCCCTAGATTTTCAGGAGAAGAAGGCGACTGAGTTCTTGAACCTTCAGCAGGGAAGCATGACCGTGCGGGAGTATGAGACCAAATTTGCTCAGCTTTCGCGGTATGCACCGGAATTGGTTGTTGATAAGGCAAAGAAGGCCAAAAAGTTTGAACAGGGCTTGAGGCCAAGCTTGAGGTCGAGGATGATCCCGTTGGGTATCAGAAGATTCGACAAGCTGGTCAGGAGAGCGGCGATGACTGAGGAGGATATGGACCAGTTCCAGAAGAAGCAAGATACATGGAACCGGAACAAGAGGCCAGCATCAGGCCAGAGTTGGAAGGGATTCCCCACGAAGCAGGCCAAGTTTAGTGATCCGGTGCAGAAAGCACCTGCAGCTCAAGAGGTGACCTGTTATTACTGCAATGAGGCAGGACATTACAGGTCAGCATGTCCGAAGTTGGCAAAGCAGGTTTGTTCCCAGTGTGGGCAGGCAGGACATTCTCAGTCTCATTGTCCACAATCGAGGAAGGATGGTTCTGGTGGGAGCAAATTTCAGAAGAGGCAAGGGCGAGTATTTGCATTAACCGAGGAAGACGCTGGTAACTCGGAAAATGTAATATAGGGTATGCAAGAATTCTGATTTTTATTTTGAATCAATGTAATAAATGAAACCTTTATTTGAGAACAACTTAAGATTGAGCATCATTCTTATTGTAACAGGAGTTGTTTTAATTATTGGAATAAAGGCCAAGGTTTTATTTGACACTGGTTCATTGCATACATTTGTATCGCCAAGTTTTGCAAAGTTCTTAGGTGTGGAACCTAAGTTATTTCCAGACAGGGTTTTGTCGGTGGCAACGCCGTCAGGTGAAGAGTTGATTGCGGATCGATATTACGAGGGCTGTGATATCGAGATTGGTGGGAGGTTGTTCGGCATTGATATGATCGAGCTGAAAGTATTGGGTGTGGATGTCATCGTGGGCATTGATTGGATGACAATATATGATGCCACGATCGAATGCAAGCAGAAGGAGGTGTTGGTGAAAGCACCAGGTGGACCTGCAGTGACTTTCCAAGGAAAGAAGAAGATTCCGAAGGTGGCTGCAATGGTATCTAAGATGGCTATTCCAGATGAAGTCAAGGGCATTCCGGTTGTCAGGGATTTTCCTCAGGTGTTTTTGGATGATTTTCCAGGATTACCGCCGCAGAGAGATGTAGAGTTTTGCATCAATGTTCAGTCGGGGAGTGCACCAATTTCCAAGGCTCCGTACAGGATGGTACCTGTAGAGCAGGATGAAGTGAAGAAGCAGATTGAGGAGCTGTTGAGCAAAGGGCTTATCAGGCCGAGTTCTTCTCCGTGGGGAGCGCCAATGTTATTGGTCAAGAAGAAGGATGGGTCAATGAGGATGTGCACTGACTATCGGGAGTTGAATAGGATGACTATTCAGAACAAGTATCCACTGCCGCGGATTGATGATTTGTTCGACAGGCTTCGAGGAGCAGCTGTGATTTCGAAGATTGATTTGAGGTCAGGGTATCATCAGGTTCGAGTCAAGGAGGAAGATGTGAGTAACACAGCTTTCGGGACTCGTCATGGGCTCTATGAGTTTCTGGTAATGCCATTCGGATTGACGAATGCGCCAGCAGTGTTCATGGATATGATGAATCGGGTTTTGAGGCCATTTATTGACTCTTTCGTGGTGGTTTTCATCGATGATATTTTGGTGTATTCGAAGTCAGAGGAGCATTCTACGCACTTGACAGCGGTGTTACAGAAGTTGCAGGAGCATAGCTTGTATGCCAAGTTGTCGAAGTGTGAGTTTTGGAAGTCTGAGGTAGCTTTCCTTGGGCATATTCTTTCTAAGGAGGGAGTAGCTACTGATCCTCAGAAAGTTGAAGCAGTGAAGGATTGGCCCAGGCCGACGTCTGTGAAGGAAGTCAGAAGTTTCTTGGGTTTAGCTGGATACTACAGGAGATTTATTCAGGGATATTCTTAGATCACAGTTCCTTTGACAGGTTTGACCCGGAAGAATGTGGCCTTTGTATGGACAGATAAGTGTGTGGAGAGTTTCCTTGATTAAAGGAAAGGTTGACTACTGCACCTATCTTAGCTTTGCCGCAAGCTGGGAAGGATTATGATATCTACAGTGATGCATCTCTCAGGGGTTTGGGATGTGTATTGATGCAAGAAGGCAAGGTTATTGCGTATGGTTCGAGGCAGTTGCGTCCGCATGAGAAGAATTATCCGACGCATGACTTGGAGCTAACAGCTATCATTTATGCCTTGAAGCTGTGGAGGCATTATGTCTATGGTGAGAAGGTCAATATGTACACCGACCACAAGAGCCTGAAGTACATTTATCAGCAGAAGGATCTAAATCTTCGGCAGAGAAGGTGGTTGGAGGTATTGGAAGACATTCGTCCTGAGATCAAGTATCATCCGGGCAAGGCGAATGTGGCGGCCGATGGACTTAGCAGGAAGAGTAGTTTATCGAGTCTGATCACTACTCGAAGAGAGTTGGCAGCAGAGATCGATCAGGCAGGTATCGAGGTGGTACTGCAAGGTTTAGGGGCATCTTTGGCTCAGTTGAGGCTGCAGCCGTCCTTGAGAGAGAGGATTGTGGAAGGTCAGAGATCAGATTCAGAGATTCAGAAGATGTTGCAACAGGTTTCAGAAGGCAAGCTATCAGAGTTTCGTGTCCAAGATGGAATTCTTTGGATGGGTGAGAGGTTGTGTGTTCCAGATAATGCAGATTTGAGAGAGAGTATCTTGCAGGAAGCACACTGTACATTGTTGTCAATTCATCCAGGAGGCACGAAGATGTACAGGGACATCAAACAGCATTTTTGGTGGTCTGGTATGAAGCGGGATGTGGCAGATTTTGTGGCAAGGTGTCTGACTTGTCAGCAGATCAAAGCAGAAAATCAGAGACCTGGAGGTTTGTTACAGCCGTTACCCATTCCGGAGTGGAAGTGGGAGAATATCAGTATGGATTTCATCACAGGTTTGCCGAGGAGTTCGAAGGGCAACGACTCGATTTGGGTTATTGTGGACCGTTTGACTAAGTCGGCGCATTTTCTAGCCATGAAGATTACTTGGTCGATGGAGAAATTGGCTGAGTTGTACATTGGTGAAATTGTGAGACTTCATGGAGTTCCTGTGTCGATTGTATCCGACAGAGATGCAAGGTTTACTTCAAGGTTTTGGAAGAGCCTACAAGCAGCTTTAGGCACCAGAACTGATTTCAGTACAGCTTTTCATCCACAGACCGATGGTCAGACGGAGAGGGTGAATCGAGTGCTGGAAGATATGTTGAGGGCTTGTGTTATGGATTTCGGTGGTAGTTGGGAGAGATACTTGGCATTAGTTGAGTTTGCTTATAACAAAAGTTACCATGCGAGTATTGGGATGGCACCGTATGAGGCTTTGTACGGGCGGAGGTGCAGGACACCTGTTTGTTGGTATGAGGTTGGCGAGAGGCAGATGTATGGTCCTGAGATCGTGCAGCAGACATCGGAGCAAATTGAGCTAATTCGCAAGAGGTTAGTTGAGGCTCAGAGTCGGCAGAAGAGTTATGCTGATACTCGACGAAGAGACTTGGAGTTTAAGGTTGGGGATGCAGTTTTTCTCAAAGTTTCTCCGACCAAATGAGTGATCATGTTTGGTAAGGGAGGCAAGTTGGCGCCAAGGTATATTGGTCCATACAGGATCATGGAGCGGATTGGCAAGACCGCTTATAGATTGAAGCTTCCAGAGGAGTTGGCACAAGTGCATGATGTATTCTATGTGTCATTATTGAGGAAGTATGTGCCATATCAGAATCATCAGTTGGTAGAGGTTCCTGAAGATCTACAGGTGAACTTGAGTTATAAGGAACAGCCTGTTGAGATCGTTGAGCGTAGGGAGAAAGTTCTCAGGAGCAAGGTGATACCTATGGTCAAGGTGTTGTGGAGGAATCAGCAGTTCGAGGAGGCTACTTGGGAGCCTGAGGATCGCATGCAGAAGGATTTTCCTGAACTTTTTGTATGAGTGTATTTCTATTATGTGATTGTAACTCTTTTGAATGATGGTACTTTGGTTTGAATTGTATTTCTCTTATTTTGATGGTATTGTCATATGCAATTGTTTGAACTATGTTTCCATTATGAGATGTTGATTTCCTTGTTGATATATTGTTTGGACTATGTTCTATTTATGAGACATTATTTCTTTTGATGACATGTTGTTTGGACTCATTAGTAGTAGTTCTGAGGACAGAACTCTTCTAAGGAGGGAGTGATGTAGAACCCCGTATTTTCAAATATTATTTTTACATTTGAAAATGAACTTAAATTTATTTTTGGAGATTTAATGAATATTTCCAGAAAAAGTTATCTTTTGTACACATGCAAAACACGTGCAAATACCTTTTGAGAAGTTTGAAAAATTAAGTTTTTCTTATGAAAAATCATTATTTAATATTTGAGATTTAATTAGTATTTTTCCAATTTTTTCTAAAATTTATTTGAACTATTTGCAATTTTTGAGAAAAGAATGACCTTTTTGCAAATTTGACATTTTTAGGGGTTAAAGTGCGAAATACAATTTCGGGACGTTTTGAACAGTATTGATTGAGATTTAGAGTTGATATTTTCTTTTAAATCCAAATTTAAATGAGTTTTGATGGAATTTCCAAAGAACGATCTATATATGTAAATTGTATTTTGGAAAGGATTGTTTTGCAAAGTGTGGGTAAACCCTAATATTCAATCCGGGATATTTAAGAGAATTTCTCCAGCCGTCATTTCAGAAAACACAGAATTTTGGAGATTTATTTTTGGTGGAGAAGGAGTCTTTGGATCTAGCAAAAGGAGGATTCTTTTCGTGGACTATTCTCAAATCTAAGGTGAGAGATATAGAAATTGTTTTGTTGTTTGATTCATGTGAGTGACCTTGTTTTGATTGTTTGATTTTGTGAGTATTATAATTCGTCTTGTTGATTGATCTATGCGTGCAAGTATCATGATGTAATGATTGGATGTTGTGAACAATATAGATATTGTATTGAGGTATGAATCATGTGAATAATTGTGAATGAAATAGTAGATCCTTATTATTGAAAATTGTGTTGCTAAAAACATGTTGAGATTGAGTATGAACATCTGGGCATTAGTTTATGAATCAGATTTTTATTTAGTTTTGTGAAAGAAACTGAGATCTTGTGAAACCCTAATGAAGGATTTGTGATTTAGAACATGAGAACCTAAATTTCGACATATTGATGTTTTGAGTGATATATATATATACATACGCCTGATGAAGATTCGTTGAGATTTATTATTTCCCTGAATACGACTATTTTCATAAACATTGATCATTAGAAGGCTCAGATTTTGATTTTTGTAATCAGACCTAATTTTGAAATCTGTAGGCCAACAGTCGACTGGCCTACTGTGCAGTCGACTGGTACGAGCCTGACACTTTATTTTAGAATTGTTGAAAAAGTTGTTCTGGACAGTCGGCCTAGCTCATAGGCAGTCGACTGGTCCACTGAAGAAATTATTTTTGTAAAAATTATTAGTCCTTCTGGTCAGTCGACCTATAACCCTTTAAGTCGACTTATATACTTAGAATATTTTTTAGAAGATTAGTGGAATTTACCTCGGGTAAGTCGACTGATACCTTTTCCTTAAGTCGACTTAAATGACTTAGTTTATTTTTTGTAAAATCTTGAATTTGGTCCTCTGGACAGTCGACTTATCATCAGTATGAGTCGACTGGTACTGAAGGATCTTTGTAAACTTTAGTGCTATTTCGAATGATTGGTTTTTCAGATAACTTAGTCTATACTTGACATTCAGTTCAGTATTTGATTCAGCGCTTGACTTTGAGATATTCAGTTAAGTATTTCATTTGAGACATTTAGTTGAGCCACTTGGTTTAGTGGAACCTTGTTTGGATATTTGAGTTAAGTCTCTAGAGGCGTATGACCCTAGTATACCGGTGTTGAGTATTTTGTTGAGGCCCATTGAGGCATTTCAGTTATTTAAATTTGAATTTAGGCTGGTAGGGTATGCCACTCTAGGAGATTCGTTAGGTAATTAATTAACCCAAAAATAGTAAGGACAGGCACTAGTGGTGATATGATGAACGGGAACATGAGTCAAGAACCTCAGTATGGCTTTCGGTGTGGGATTTAATCTCCGGAATTATCACAATAGATTATTAGTGGTGTGGGATATGTCTCCGGAATTATCACGGTAACTATTGTGGTGTGGGATTGATCTCCGGAATTATCGGAGTCGAGGTGAAGCACATGTGGTATTCGTGTGGGGACGTGTCAATGTTTCGGTGTGGGATGATCTCCGGAATTATTCAAGTAAAATATCTTGGGTGTGGGATCCATCTCCGGAATTATCGGGCATGTGATACTATCCATAGTTTATCTTTATCTCGTAGTAGTCATCGTGTTAGAATTAGTTCATAACGTGGGGATTGAACCCTATGAAGTGAAGACGTTAAGGGCTTGCACCGAACCTATGTAGAATGTGATGCATAGACTTCGACAAGTACGCATTAGAGAGTCTGCATATAGAACTTGTGTTTTCTTGGCTTGGTTTTATGCATGTGGTTTTCTTGTTTTCTACACATGACACTTAGCTTAGTATCACTTGATGTTTTATGTTATCTATCATTTCGTACTTTTCATAATCATTTGGTACTTGTTGCTTAAGAACTTATGAGGTATGATCGTTTATGTTGTTTGTTTATTTTTATATTTCTCACACCATTTATGGCTGACCCCTTTAGTTTGGGGGTTAGGGATCATCTCTAGCCTCATATGTTGCAGGTTATTGCTTAGAGTTGGAGATGGGATGCTTGAGTGGTTTTGAGATATAATTGATTCATAAGAGATTTGTGTAAATCTGTAATGGCAATTTTGAGATAAAATTGGGTTGTAAATAAAGAAAACATTGAGTTGAGTTTGTTTGAATTCCGCTGTGATTTGTAACCAGATTTGTTGTAATAAAAGTTGAAAATTTTAGTGGTGTTGGTTGTGTTTAATATGGTATTGAAGTGGATCGCTGGGAATGTGCCACGTATTTTTTAAGATATCTTATTAGAAATTCGGGGCGCTACACCCACATCCCGCCGCCCACTACCCTAGCTGCCAATCTCCCCTCCTACCTCAAACCTTACCCTCATTTTCTATTTCCCCTTCTCAAACCTGGCCCGTTTAACCTTATACCCAAATCCACAAACCCGATACTCGTTTTTCAATTTTCTATTCCCCTTTCTCAAACCGACCCGTTTAACCTTATACCCAAATACACAAACCTGATACCCTATACCCATTTTTATAAAAAAAATCAAAAAAAAAAAAAAAACAAAAAACAAAAAACAAAAAACAAAAACAAAACAAACAAAAAAATAAAAAATAAAAAATTGCGGGTACTCTTTCTTCTCCGATTGTCTTTCACATTCCGATCTCCAGCTAGATTCAAACAAATGAAGCGTCGTCATCATCCTGATTCTGGCCTCCTTCCTTCTCCTCCCAATGTCATCCTCAACATTGCCCCACCCCTTCCGCCACCGATAGCACCATTCAGCTCCATCTCCCGATCCCGACACCAGCAGCAATTCCGCCCTCATTTCGATCCATGTCACAATGATATTAGTCTCATTTCTCCTCACAACACTTCTTCCCATACATCCTCGGCCATGACAGTTACTCCAACCTTGTCGACTCCTGCTGATTGGGCTAATCTCCAGCATCGTCTCACTCAGCTAGAACTCCAGCTCTTTGGTCAGTCTATCACTGCTGGCCCATCTGCCCTTGCATTCTCTGTTACTCCCGGTATGAAATCTTCCTGAATTTTAGATTAAGGTGCTTCACATCAGCTTACTAGTAATTTTACTTTGCTCACCACCAACACTACACTCTCACTCTCCATCCTTACACACTGCCGATGGCTCATAACTTCTCACTACACACTCAGGATCTATTAGCTCTCCCACTCTCATATTCCCCTATGTTCTTTATGCTCCTCATCTATCTATGAACCTTATTTACATGAGTGCCATGTGCGCATGGTCTTGTCGTTACATTTGATTCTTTCGGTTGTTCTATTACTGATTCTTACACTGGTAAGGAGTTTCGACGTGCTACTCAACAGGGTCGTCTTTATCACAGAGATTTTCTTCATGCACATAAATTTCATCCTCATTTTACTGGTGTTGTGGAATCTGTTGCTAATCTATGGCCTAGACATTTAGGACATATTAGTGAATCTCGACTCAAGTCTTTAGCCTGTAGTGGTGCCCTTGGTCATCTTTTTTTTACTCATTTGTCTGATTATCGAGGTTGTGATTTGGCCAAACACATAGCACTCCCTTTTAATCACAAAAGCACTTCTCACACCACTCATCATTTTCAGCTTATTCACTCTGACATATGGGGACCATCTCCTACACTTTCTTACAAAGGTTATCTCTATTATGTTAGTTTCATCGATGACTTTACTCGCTACACATGGGTATTTGTTATGCGCCAATGCTCTGAGATACCTAACATTTACCGGTTCTTTACGACCATGGTTCACACTCAGTTTGGTGTGCGTATCAAAACATTTCACTCAGATGGTGCTCGTGAGTACACTTCCACTATTATGAGATCAATCCTTCATTCTCATGGTACACTTTTTCGGCAATAAAGCCCTCACACATATGCACAAAATGGTGTAGCTAAACGCAAGCATCGTCACATCCTTGAGACGGCACGCGCTCTTCTGCTATCTTCTTCTCTTTCTTGTTCTTTCTGGGCTGAAACTGTCATGACGTCTGTCTGTCTCATTAACATCACTCCCCCGTCTGCCCTATCTGGCACGTCACCTCACGAGGCTCTTCGACACTCACCACTGGACTACAGTATGCTCCGTACTTTTTGGTGCAACTGTTATGTCCTTCTCCCTTCCACTGAGTGCACGAAGCTCACCGCTCGAGCTACTAGTGTGTTCATCCATGTCTCAGTCTAGAACATAAAGGATATCGTTGTTTTGATCCTGTGGCTGGTCGCGTTCGTATTTACCGATATGTCTCATTTGTGGAAGACTCTCCCTACTATTTGAGACCCTCATGTCCGGTTCGGAGGGCGGAGATATTTCTCCTGAGGATGCTAGTTTTCTCAATTCTCTCATAGTTGGACCTATCTCCCCGGCCCTACCTTCATGCATTCCATATGATCCCACTCCTTTGGCTCCTTTACCACCTCATACTAACGTTTCACCTATTATTCCTCTTACCTGCATCCCCACATCTACATGCCCCCCTCCACCTATCTCACCCCCACACTGCTCATCCACCTTCCGTCCATCAGTCTACACGTTCAACCTCAAGCATCCCACCGGCCCGTTACACACCTGATGCCACTGGTCCCTATGATCAGTTTGTTTTTACCACCCTTGCCTCCTACTTACCACAGTTTCATATATATCTCACTGCTATACACTCCACACGTGAGCTCAGAACCTATCAGGAAGCTATTCAATTTCTCGAGTGGAAGGAAGCTATTGCATAGGATTTTCGTGCATTTGATCAGACTAGCACTTGAAGTATTATTCCACTGCTTGTGAGCGTTTAGCCTGTTAGCTGCAAATGGATTTTCAAGGTCAAATATCACCTGACCGCTCCATTGAGCGGTTAACGCTCGTTTAGTTGCTCGAGGATTTACTCAAGAGCATGACATTTATTATGATAAGACTTTTGCCCATGTTGCATAGATAACTACAGTTCATACTCTCCTTGTCATTGCCTCCGTTCGGCAGTGGCCATTATATCAGACGAATGTGAAGAATGCATTTCTTCATGGCACATTATCTGAAGTTGTTTACATGCATCTCCTTATGGTCTTACCACTCCTCCTCGTCATGTTTGTCATCTTCGTCGTGCTATATATGGCCTGAAACAGGCCCCTCGAGCATGGTTTGAGTATTTTTGCCGTGTCATCACCCAAGCTGGTTTCAGTCATAGTTCACAAGACCACTCTATGTTTATGCGGTCATCACCGTAGGGGAGATTACTTCTACTATTGTATGTTGATGATATGATTATTACTGGGGTTGACTCCAAAAGCATTGCATTCACCCAACACTACCTTCACCCGCAATTCCTTATGAAAGATGTTGGTAAACTACAATACTTTCTGGGTCTAGAGATTGCCCATGGATCACAGGGCATACTCATTTCTCAACAGAAATACGCATTAGATATTATCTCTGCTGAATGTCTCTCTGACAGTCGATCAGCTGATACTCCCGAGAGCTTCATGTGAAAGCTTCGTCTCACAGATGGTGAGCTCCTTCCAGATCCTACTAGATACAGACATATTGTTGTAAAACTTGTCTACTTATGCATGACCAGACCCGATATTGCTCATGCAGTCAATATTGTTAGTCAGTTTATTTCTGCTCCTACATCAGTTCACTACGGTGCTCTTTTTCAGATCCTCAAATTATCTTCGAGGCAGTATCATTCGCTCATTATTCATGCATTGCACATCAAAATTGGAACTCAGTGCATATTCTGATTCAGACTGGGTGGGTGATCCTACTACCAGACGGTCTACCACAGGTTTCTGTCTGTTTCTTGGTGATTCGTTGATTTCATGACGAAGCAAGAAATAGGCAGTTGTTGCATGTTCTTCCACCGAAGCTGAGTATAGAGCAATGACAACTTCTAGAGAGATAGTTCATGTTCGTTGGTTGTTATCAGATATGGGTGTCACTCTCATAGGAGCTAATCCTCTTCATTGTGATAATCGGAGTGCGTTGCACATTGCAAGCAACCTGGTCTTTCATGAGTGAATGAAGCACATAGAGATAGATTGTCACTATGTTCGTGAGTGCTTTGAAGCAGAGACCATTTCCCTTCATTCTGTTACATTTTCTCAGCAGACGACAAACTTCTTCACCAAATCCCACATTGTTCAGAGATTTCATCACTTGGTGGGCAAACTCATACTGTTCGACCCACCGTGAGTTTGAGAGGGGGTGTTAAATATTGTAATATATATTTAGTCTCATATCGGGTTATGTGTCAGTTTAATATTTGGTTCCCTCCTATATGTAGGAGCATTTGTACTCGGTTATAACCAATCCAATAATATTTTTCAATATCTCTGTTAACCTTATCAGAAATTATGGTAGATATCCTAACTCCAATCTAATATAATTTATTTTTAAGTCAAAATAAAAGTACATATATGCAATACATATAATAATTTATGATGGAGCCTAGTTTTACTAAACTAATCTTATAGTATATGTCTTTCGAGTAACTCACAAGTCACAAGTCACGTCACTTATAGCTACAGTAGGCATTGCTAATAAATGTTGATGTATTGATGTACTTTGAAATAGGATTATGGAGTGACTTTGATGTTTATTGGTTTGTATATTGCAGGATTATTTGTCGGCAGCTCGGAATTCAAAAATAGTATTGTGAATCTACAACAGTAGTTGTTGCCGCTAAATTTGGTGTGGGGGCAAACAGATAGTATTTGTGGATTCTTAGGGAAACTGAATAGTAAACCTGTATACCTGTTCCGTCGGGGTTCGATCGTCGCTCCCGCCGTACACCTGCAAAAAGTGCGAGACACCGGGGTTGTTCCCGGTGACGCACCCTCCGACGCTCAAGTCAGTAATCAGAGAGATTATGAAAGAGCGCAAAAACTGGAGAAAGATTGATTACCTCTTAATGGAGATGGTTGGGGGGTATTTATAGGCGTCTTAGGGAACAGATTAGGCATGTAATTCCTGTGTATAGATAAGGAATGTAATCCCTAATCCCCAGTGAAAGGATAGATATGAATCAAGGCCGTTGATTAATGTTAATCAGAAACCCTAATTCTATCCTGCTGGACCGGGTTTGTTGCGGGTTGAAGCCCGCACCCAGCTGAGGTGGATTCGTTCGCGGGTTATTAGATCTGTGAGAAGGCAATCCAGTACCCGCTTCAGACCCGTTTGTAGGTGAAATTACTATTTTACCCATGGGCTTCAGGATTCGTGTCCAATTTGGACGGTCTCGATTGAACCCCTATTTTTAGCCACATCACGAGCCCCCCACTCCTAAAGGCTGAGGGCGAGAGTCTTTGAGGAGTAGTTTGACTGTTTTAGTGGCTAGTGGAGTTGTATCGGAGTCCGAATGGGTGATTTTGAACCCCGAAGTGGGTGGTAAGGTAACTTCTTCTTTTTTGATGCCATACGATGTTCCGGGGCCGTGTCGAGTTTTTATCTATTTTTTCGGGCTATTTATTTAATTTTGCGATGTGTTAACTAATCGTTCGGGGGGCTTAACAGTACATTCTAGGCAATAATTGTTCGTTCAGGGGCTCAAAAATATCCCCCTGAATTTTTAGTTATTGTCTAGAATTTTTAGCTAATTTTCCCAAATTTTTAGCAATTTTTCGCAATTTTTTAAATAAATAAAACGATTTAAATAAATAAAAATCGATTTTTAAATATTAATTTATGACGTGGCGTAATCTGGACCTTTGATCAGCGTGGAGCGCGAATTTCTGAGTAATCAGACGGTCCCCGTTCCTCGGCAGGCTTTTTTGCCGTATACGAGGGTCGGCTCCTCGGCTCCTCGGCTCGGAGGGTCAGCGCCTCGGCTCGGAGGATCGGTGCCTCGGCTCGGAGGATCCGAGGTACGTGGCATCATCTGGGCCGTCCATCTCAGCGTGGATCCCCATAAAACGCTATCTTGTCGTGTAGTGGACGTGGCAAGATCTAAACCGTCCATCATGACGAGCGCGCTTTTTTACAAGATCCAACGGCTGATATGGGTCGGCGTGTTTTTTTTGCCATATACGAGGGTCGGTTCCTCGTCATCTCGGCTCGGCCTTATCTTTTACGAGGTACGAGGGTCGGTTCCTCGTCTCCTCGGTTCGGAGGATTGGTCCCCCGGCTCGAACTCTCCGAGGTACGTGGCATCATCTGGGCCATCCATCTCAGCGTGGATCCCCATAAAATGCTATCTTGTCGTTTTGTGGACGTGGAAAGATCTGAACCGTCCATCATGACGAGCGTGCTTTTTTACAAGATCCAACGGCTGATATGGGTCGGCGTGTTTTTTGCCATATACGAGGGTCGGTTCCTCGTCATCTCGGCTCGGACGCTCAATGCTGTTGGCCGAGGCACTGAGTTATTTTGAAGGAAGCGTCTCTTGATGGTTCCATTTCTTCGAGCCCAGTGGCTCGGCTGCTCGACTAAGCTGTTCGGTAGCCCGGTTGAGCAAGCCGATGGCAGGCAGCTCGGGAGGTACACGTGGGCAGATCTGGTCCGTCCATCATGGTGCGCATCACGAGGATGGGGTTCAGATCACGAGAAAACGTTATCTTGTCGTTTTGTGGGCGTGGCAAGATCTGAACCGTCCATCGAATTCTGACGCGAATGTTGGAGAGATCCGACGGTGACTTCGCCTCGGAAGGATTTTTCTCCATATACGAGGGTCGGTTCCTCATCATCTCGGCTCGGAGCCTCAGTGCTGTTCGCCGAGGCGTTGAGTTGGATATTTTGAAGGAAGCGTCTCTTGATTGTACCGTTTTTTTGAGCCCAGTGGTTCGACTGCTCGACTAAGCTGTTCGGTAGCTCGGTTGAGCAGGCCGATGGCAGGCAGTTCGGAAGGTACACGTGGGTGGATCTGGTCCGTCCATCATGGTGCGCATCACGAGGATGGGGTTCAGATCACGAGAAAACGTTATCTTGTCGTTTTGTGGACGTGGTGCAATCTGAACCGTCCATCGAATTCTGACGCGAATTTTGGAGAGATCTGACGGTGACTTCGCCTCGGAAGGATTTTTCTCCATATACGAGGGTCGGTTCCTCGTCATCTCGGCTCGGAGCCTCAGTGCTGTTCGCCGAGGCGTTGAGTTGGATATTTTGAAGGAACTCAGTAGCTCGGTTGCTTAGTCGGGCTGTTCAATAGCTCGGCTTGGCAGACCGGTGGCCTAGTCGATGACTTGAGTGATTTGAAGAGTTTTTCGCTTTTCGTAACGTCGCAACTTTCCGCTTGGCGCTTTGGCTTCTTAGTGGGCCTTTGAGGTTCCCAAGAAGGCCCACTATCCCTTGGGGTTATAAGTTTTCACTCCCCCGCCTCCAAGTTCATTTCTTACTTTTCACTCCAAGATTTCACTTTTGCTCTCTAAGTTCTCTGCTAGCGGCGACTCTTGCTCCAAGGTGGTGACGTTAGCTGTCGCGTGGGCCAGACGATTTCCGGCGAGCACATTCCGACCGTGTACGTCACTTTAAAGGTCAGTCTACTTAGCCTTAGCTTTTTTCTGGAGATGTCAAGAGTGAACTCGGGGAGTGGGGCCTCGTCTTCGGGCGATGATGGTGCCGAGGAGAGGAGAAGGGCGGAGGTGCTAAGGAAGGGAAAGCAGATTGCCGAGCCGTCGGCTGCCGAGGCGAGGCAGGAGAAGAAGAAGAGGAGGGTGGCGACCCAATCTCCCGTGGTTGAGGTGATTGTGGAGAACCCGAAGCAAGCCCCCGAGATGGGACGGTATCCCTCTATTTTGTCCGGGCATTCGGGGTCAGGCAGTACGAGGGCGACCTTTTGGAGAAAGCGGTTTACGGAAAGTCAAAAGTCGTCGAAGAACCTAACCCGGCCCTTCCCACCGAAGCCGACGAGCTCATTTCGGTGTTATCCAAGAGGGATCTCCTTCGGATTAGAAAGGGATTCGCCATCCCTCCGGAGTACAAGCTGATGATCCCCGGCCCCGGGATGCGAGCGAATTCCAAGCTGTCATCGTCGGACATGTGCATGTTCGACTTCGACTCCTTGAATGCCGGACTACGTTTTCTGCTGCATCCTTTCATCCTCCAGATCCTCGGCTGGTTCTGCCTCGTGCTGACCCAATTCATGCCGAACACATGGCGTCACGTGAATGCCTTCTTGCTTCAGTGCTACAAAGCTGGAGTAGAGCCGGACCTAACAGTCTTCCGAGGCCTGTATCGGATAAACCGGATGCACAAGACGTAGCATCGGTACTACTTGGGGCCGAGGAAGGGTGTTTGGATCATAGAAAACCCGGACTCAATTAAGGGTTGGAAAGAGAAGTATTTTATACTAAGGGGTGAGGCGATACGGCATATTCCGACCCGGTGGAAAGTGGAGGTGCCGAAATTTTCGAGAGCCGACCCTGCACTATCTGAGGCCGAGGAGGAAGTGGCGAGGAAGATCATGGCCCTTCCCTTGCTGAGTTGGAGGGAGTTGACGGAGGAGGTGCTGTTCGGGTCCGGCCTTAGCCCCATCGACCCGAGTATGCTCCTGACATCTCATTTATTTTCGTTTTTCTTTCAAGTTTTTAGTTCGTCTTGCTGACTCGTTCTTTGTTGTCCGATGCAGAAGCGATGAAGATTGATTTCAACGCTATGATGGCCGACAGGTCCAAGTTGGCCGGGGGCAGAAAGAGGAAGACGGCGGCCGCGGCTGCCTCGTCGACTCCGCAGCCCACGGTCGCCTCTACCACCACCCCGCCTCCTCCGGCTACTGAGGTGCCTTCGGAGGTGGTTGTTGCCGAGGAGCCCTCGGTCCCTGTGGCCCCGACCGTGATTGAGGGGGCCTTTGATGTTAACGCGGCGCTGACGCTTGAGGCTCCGCCGTTGACTAAAGCGGCCGAGGAAATCCTGACCGAGCAGCACAAGCAGTTGTTTGTGCCGAACTGGCGGGTGAAGAATCACGACGGATTCCTCGACAACTCGCAGATGTCGGTGCAGGTCGTCAAGCACTTGGCGACGCCGAAGGACAGAGCCGCACTGAAAGCGGGGACGGTCGGCGACGACACCTATGAGGTGGCTCGGTCGCTCGTGTCGGTAAGTATCTCTTTGCAAATTTGTTCAAGTTTTCTGCTCGGCTTGCACATTGCTCTGATCGTTGTCTTTGCAGGCCACCTGCCACTTCGGCCACCTTCTCGAGACGTTCGCCGAGCAGGAGAAGGAGCTGAAGGCCGCCAGTGACAAAGACAGGGCGGAGAAGGTCAAGGCGGTTCGGCAGCTCAAGGCTGAGCAGCGGCGGGTCAAGGCCTTGGAAGTCCGGGTCGCCGATCTTGAGGCGGACTTGGAGAGAGTCAAGGGGTGACTTGACGCGGAGTCTGCCAAGGCCACGAAGGCTACCGAGGAGCTGGCCGCGTCGGCGAAGTCTCTGGCCGACCTGAAGGCGGAGAAGGAGGCGCTGGCCATGAAGATTAGGGCCGAGGTAGAGGCCGAGGTCGAGGCTAAGGCGAAGAAACACATGGCCGAGAACATGGAGCTGTCCTATCAGAGGGCACTCGACCATGTTCAGGATCGTGTCCCCGGCTTCGAGCGGGTCGGCAACAGATTGTGGCCCGGGTCGCCCTCAGGCGGTGAGGAGGAGGGAGGCGAAGGCGACGAGGTCGAAGGCAATGACGAGGAGGAGGAGGCCGACCCACCTATGGCGAACGCCCTGGTCGAGGGGAGGATCGAGGGGCCACCTGGCGACGCGCCCGTGGTCGAAGCGGCGACGCAGGTGGACCCCTGATCCCCTCGTTAATTTTTTGTAGTTTTTTGTTTTGTTTTTTCTTTCTCAGTGTAATGCCTTTTGCGAACTGGCCACCGCTTTTGATGATGAATGAAAAGTGTTTTGATTTTTTCTCAGTGTAATGCCTTTTGCGGACTGGCCACCGCTTTTGATGATGAATGAAAAGTGTTTTGATTTTGGACTTCTGTCTAAGTGTTTGGTTCGGCCATATAGTACTTCAATGTTGTCCCCTTCTCATTTCAGATTGCCGAGCAGACTCTTATCACCTCGGCGGATCGGCACCGATCAGAGTTATTTCAGCGGTCCCGGGAGGATCGTCTCGAGGGCGAGGTTCATCTGACGAGGAGAATACTTTATAATGTAGAGAAGAGGAATAGTGAGCTGTTGGTCGAGCTGCATCATCTGCGGATAGTCGAGGCCGAACTATCTGCGAAGGAGGAAGAGTTGGTTCGGGTTTCGGCCGAACGAGATGACTATGCAAGGAAGGTAGAACAGCTGCAAAGGGTGACGGTCGACAAGAGCATCGAGGTGACCCACTTGCGCCGCATTATATCCGACAGCGCCGAGTATCCTGGTTCGGCGAAACTTCCTCGATTCAAAGTGATTGTGAAGGACGACACGCTGAAGGACCGGATCGTCGAACTGGAGGAAGAGATTGCTCGGCTCAAGCCTCAGCCGGTGAGGGCTAACGTCCGGAGCACCTCGTGCACTCGCGAAGAGATTGAGCGAGGAATTACGTTCTATCAAGCCGCGAGCCGAACCCCTATCATAGGTAGGACTGCAGCCGATGCCCAAACTGGGGTAGTGGTGTCTTCAAGTTGTGCTTCGGTTGGAGCGACTGTCAGGGTCAACGGCGAGGGGGCATCTCGATTCGTCGGTCTAGAGATGAGCTCGGAGGTCAAGAAGCGCCGACCCAAGGTGTCGCTGAACCGGAGCGTCCCCCTTCCGCGGAGGCAGTAAACGTGTCGTGTCTTGTCTTCGGACTTCCGAACTGTGTTTTGTTGTAATCTTTTTGTAAATTTATCCATGTTATATTAATAAAATTGGAGTTGATTTATCCGAACTGTCCTTTGCTGGCTTCTTGTTTTGTAATCGCGCTAGCTAGGGTAGGCTTCGAAATGAACCGCAAGGCGAGTGGTTGCTTCATCGAGCACCTTGGCCTCGAAACTCACAACTTTGCCGCGGTTCTGAATCTTGCTCGGCGCCTTCAGGTGCGGCTCGGTGCCGCGGCTAAGGTACAGCTGTTTCGAAGCTGCGGCCACGCGGCCTGACGAGGAGTGCGGGCCCTTGGCCGTCCGAGCGTCGTTCTGAAAAGATGGGACCAGTTCCCTAACAGCATTAATGGTGCTCCGGGATCCGTGGGGGCGTTCCACCTTCCCAAGGGCGTTGAGAGTGGTGCCCTTTAATTAATACGCGGCGCTTCAGCTTCCTAGGCGCGACTGTTAGACTCCCGAGGGTCATAATGACAGTCTCTTGGGGGAAGGCTATAAGTACCACACCCCCCTTGTAGTTTGTCATTGCATTCCTGAGCTTTAGTGGCATCGATGGTGTCTGCCCTTGGGCAGATGCCAACCTTGAAAAATTTTGACCTCGAGAGGTTCGGACGGGTGGTCATCCTTCTGCCTTGTTCTTGTCTCGTTCCTGACGGTAACGATGTGGGTGTCAGGGGCGGGGGAGGAAAAGGCAAAAGAGTTGGCGACCGTGGTCCGGCCCCGAGGAAAAAGCTCTTCGGGAGGATGGGTCGCCGTTCTTCAACCGTGATCTTCTCCCGATTCTGACGGATCCGATGTGGGGGTCAGGATCGGGGGAGATCATGGTAGAAGAGGTGGTGACCGAAGTCCGGAACCTTGAAAGGGGGGTCGCTTCGGGAGGACGGGTGATCGCTCTTCCACCATGATCTTCTCCTGACTCTGACGGCTCCAATGTGGGTGTCAGGGTCAGGGGAGATCATGGTGGATGAGGTGATGACCAAAGTCCGAAACCGAGGGGAAAGTCCCCTAAACCTTAACTCAAACTTTCTTTCGAGGCTCGGCTGGATACTTCCTCGGCACGGGTCGGGTGCGCTTTCGCAGCTTGGTAACCGGAGTGACTTTCG
This sequence comes from Hemerocallis citrina, assembly GCA_017893485.1. Taxonomy (NCBI): domain Eukaryota; kingdom Viridiplantae; phylum Streptophyta; class Magnoliopsida; order Asparagales; family Asphodelaceae; genus Hemerocallis; species Hemerocallis citrina. Next base: position 800,698 of record JACEHZ010000312.1, on the reverse strand, counting down.
CCGAAGGTTGGTTCTGGTTGCCTGTCGCTCGGCATTTGGGGCCGAGCGAAGTGAGGCGATCAGAGCCGTCGGATGGTGGCACGAATCTTGAGGCGGGTCCAGTTCCCAAGAAAATGTTATCTTGTCATTTTGTGGACACGTGGCTTGCTCAGATCCGTTCATCACACTCTAGCACACATTTTGAGACGATCTGATGGTGGTTTCGCCTCGGAAGGTTTTTTCGCCATATACGAGGGTCGGTACCTTGTCCGCTCGGCTCGATGGTCGTGGGGGTAGGTCGGAATGGCCATCTACCCCCGGCCCGCTTGAGGACGAGCCGGTGAAGTAAAGTCGAGCCATAGGACCCCGACCATCGTTGGGTTAGTTTGATGGCTGTGGGAGCAATTCCGAATGGCGAACTACTTCTAGCTCGCTTAGGAGCGAACTTGCGAAGTAGAATCGAGCCAAGTGTTGGACTCCGAACCATTGTTAGATTAGTTTAAGGGTTGTGGGAGCAATTCCGAATGGCGAACTACTTCTAGCTCGCTTAGGAGCGAACTTTCGAAGTAGAATCGAGCCAAGTATTGGACTCCGAACCATTCGACAGCTGTAGGAGCAATTCCGAACGGCGATATACTTCTGGCTCGCCTATGGGCGAGCCGGGGAAGTAAAGTCGAGCCGAGTGCTGGACTCCGAACCATCGTTTAATTTGTTTAAGGGTTGTGGGAGCAGTTCCGAATGGCGAGCTACTTCTAGCCCGCTTAGGAGCGAGCTTGCGAAGTAGAATCGAGCCAAGTGTTGGACTCCGAATCATTCGACAGCTGTAGGAGCAATTCCGAACGGCGATCTACTTCTGGCTCGCCTATGGGCGAGCCGAGGAAGTAAAGTCGAGCCGAGTGCTGGACTCCGAACCATCGTTAGATTAGTTTAAGGGTCGTGGGAGCAATTCCGAATGGCGAACTACTTCTAGCTCGCTTAGGAGCGAACTTGCGAAGTAGAATCGAGCCAAGTGTTGGACTCCGAACCATTCAACGGCTGTAGGAGCAATTCCGAACGGCAATCTACTTCTGGCTTGCCTATGGGCGGGCCGGGGAAGTAAAGTCGAGCCTAGTGTTGGACTCCGAACCATCGTTAGATTGAAGAGTTAAAAGCAGAGATGTAACAGTAGCAAAAATATAAAAGAGCTTTATTTATTAATATCCAATGATCGGCTGCTTCTAAAGTTGCTAGCCGTTATTACAATGAAAAATAAAAGAAAATTACTACAAGTAACAGGAAAGGAACGGTTCGACATCTCGAATTACTTAGAGAGGAGTTGTTGCTCTCTCTCGGTATTTTAAGAGATGGTCGGCATTCCAAGTCCTGGGAATCTCCCTGCCTTCGAGATCTTCTAGTCTGTATGTGCCGGGGCGGATTTCTTTAGAAATCTTGTAAGGTCCCTCCCAGTTCGGGGCCAATTTGCTTTTCTGACTAGGGAACGAGATGGCCAACTTTCGGAGGACCAGGTCCCCTTCTTTGAGGTCCCTTGGGCGGACTCTTTTGTTGTATGCTAGCTCGATCCTTCTTCGGTAAGTTTGCTGGCGTATGGCAGCTCTCTCTCGGATTTCATCTATCAGATCTAGGCTTGCTCTGAGCTCCCTAGCGTTCTGCTCTTCTTCATAAGCTATCAGACGAGGAGAGGGTAACCCGACTTCTAGGGGGATGATGGCCTCGGACCCGTAGGTGAGATTGAACGGGCTCTCGCCTGTTGGGGTCCGCTTCGTGGTGCGGTAATTCCAGAGCACGTTGGGCAGCTGATCGACCCACAAGCCTTTGGAACACTTGTCTAACCTCTTCTTAATGCCTGAAAGGATCTGTCGGTTGGCATTCTCGGCCTGGCCATTCGACTGAGGATGGGAGACGGAGGAGAACCGGTGTTGTATGGCGAGGTCTTCACATAAAGCTCGGAAGGCGGCCCCCGTGAATTGCGTTCCGTTGTTCGTAATTAGGACCCTGGGGATGCCGAATCGGCAGATCACGCTCTTCCAGAAGAATTGAACAACCTTGTTTTCGGTGATCGTGACCAGGGGCTCGGCCTCTTCCATTTCGAGAAATAGTCGACTGTCACGACTAGGAACTTTAGCTGACCGGGGGCTGGCGGAAACGGCCCTAGTAAATCCATCCCCCACATTGCTAAGGGAATCGGACTTGATAGGGAAGTGAGTGGTGCTTGTGGAAGGCGTCGGATGTCGGAGTGCTTCTGACAGGAGCTGCATTGTCGAACGTGTCGTTCGGCATCCCGTAGGAGAGTGGGCCAGAAATACCCGTAGTTCAACACTTTGCGCGCCAGGGCTCTGGAGCCAGAATGGGCCCCGCCGATGCCCTCATAAAGTTCTTGCAGGGCATAGTCGGCTTGTCCGGGGGAGAGGCACCTCAGGTAGGGCCGACCGTCCACCTGGGTGAAGGAGCGTTTATATAGGATGCCTCCGATTAGTGTGTAACGCTCGGCTCGGGTTCTAACCCTTCGCGCTTCTTTGAGATCCTCGGGGAGGAGTCCGTCCCTTAGGAATTTGACGAGGGGCTTCATCCAATTGTCTTCGAGGAGGACAGGCAGTGTTTCTACGGAGTCCAGTGCTTCGTCCTCTATGCTCGGCTTCAGGAGGACTTCTATCAATACGGTCTGCTCAAGACCTTGAAGGGAAGAGGAGGCTAATTTGGATAGGGCGTCGGCCTGAGCATTTTCTTCTCGGGGGATCCTTTGGATGAGGGCCTCTTCAAACAGCGCCATGAGGCTCTTGACTTTGGCTAAGTATTTAACTATCCTGTCATCACGTGCTTCGTATTCGTCGAGGACCTGATTGACGACTAGTTGGGAGTCGCTAAAGATTCGGAGGCGTTGCGCCCCTGCATTTCGGGCCATTCCAAGGCCTGCTATTAATGCCTCATATTCAGCTTCGTTGTTCGAGGTTTTGAAGTTTATACGGAGGGAGTATTGGAGGATAAAGTCATCTGGGCCCACCAGGATGACCCCTGCCCCGCTTCCCTCATTGCAGGAGGATCCGTCAACATAAACCGACCAGACGGGTGGTCCCTTCACTGTTTGGCTGGATTCGGGGATAGTAGTCTCAACTATGAATTCGGCTAGCGCCTGAGCCTTGATCGCGGTCCGAGGCTGATAAGTTATATCGTGTTGGCTCAGCTCGGTTGACCACTTCATAAGGCGACCCGAAGTCTCGGGCTTGTAGAAGATCTGCTTCAGCGGCTGGTCGGTAAGAACGACCACCGAATGGGACTGAAAGTACGGGCAAAGCTTTCTCGCGGCCATTACCAGGGCATAAGCCATCTTTTCAATCTTCGGGTATCGGAGCTCAGCATCCCGAAGCACCTTGCTGACATAGTAAATGGGCTTCTGTGCCCGATCTTCTTCCCTCACTAAAACTGCACTGAGGGTCTGTTCGGAGGCTGCCAGGTAGAGGTAGAGGGGTTCGCCAGGGATCGGTTTGCTGAGGAGAGGGGGATTGACAAGGTAAGCCTTGAGCTGGTCGAAGGACTCCTGTTACTGCTGCCCCCATTCGAATCCTTTAGCCCCCCTGAGGGCCTTGAAGAAGGGGAGGCATTTTTCCCCGGACTTTAAGAGAAAGCGCCCTATGGCGGCGAGGCGGCCCGTTAATCTCTGAACTTCTTTAACATTTCTAGGAGGGGCCATGTCCAATATGGCCTTGATCTTCTCCGGGTTTGCTTCAATTCCTCATTGGCTAACCATGAAGCCGAGGAACATCCCTGATGAGACGCCAAATGCACACTTGTTCGGGTTGAGTCTCATATTGTGCTTTCTCAAAACGTCAAATGCTTCTTGGAGGTCGGTCACATGATCAATGCCTCAGATGCTTTTCACAAGCATGTTATCAACGTACACTTCCATGTTCCGGCCGATCTGAGCCTGGAAAACCTTGTTGACGAGGCGTTGGTATGTTGCCCCTGCATTCTTTAGACCGAACGGCATGACTCTGTAGCAATAGAGACCCTGGTCGGTCACGAACGAGGTCTTCGGGATGTCCGGAGGGAACATCCGAATCTGATTGTGGCCTGAAAAGGCATCCATGAAGCTGAGGAGCTCATGTCCCGAAGTTGCATCGATCAGGGTGTCAATGCTCGGAAGAGGGAATGGATCCTTGGGGCAAGCTTTGTTGAGGTCGGTGAAATCAATACAAATCCTCCAAGTCCCATTGGACTTCTTCACCATTACTACATTCGATAATCACTCAGGATAGTTCACTTCCTGTATGAACCGGGCCTTCAAGAGCTTGTCCACCTCCTCTTTAATAGCGAGCTGACACTCGGGGGCGAACTTGCGCCTCTTCTGCTGAACCGGTTTGGACCCTGGATCAGCGCTTAGGCGGTGGACTGAGAGCTCTTCGGAGATACCGGGCATATCTGCAGCTGACCAAGCGAAGAGGTCCTGATTCTTTCGGATGCATTGTACAATGTCTGAGTATAGGGCGGACGGGAGGGTCTTGCTGACAAAGAACTTGCGGACCGGCTCCTGCTCAGAGAAGAGCACTTCTTCCAATTCGTCCATCGGCTCGGATGTTGGTCGAGCAACATCTTGGGGGATTTCCAGAGTTTCTAAGGAGAGGACGGGTCCGAGGGTAGAGGTCATATAGCACTTGCGGACCTGCTCCTGATTGCCCCTTACTTCTCCTACTCCGGCCCGAGTGGGAAATTTCATTTTGAGGTGGTAGGCAGAAGGGACGGCTTCTAGGGCGGCCAGGCCGGGCCGACCCAAAATGACATTGTAGGCTGCTGGGACATCTATGACCATGAAGTCCATCGACTCCGTACGGATAGTAGGAGTTTTTCCAGCAGTTACGTCGAGGGTAATTACCCCCTCAATAGACACTGGCACTCCCGTGAACCCATGGAGCGTGTAGCCGGCTGGTTTGAGTCTATCTCGGGAGATCTTTAGGCCTTTAAAAGCGGCGAGGAAGAGGATGTTGACGGAGCTGCCGTTGTCTACTAAGATCCTCTCCACTTTGAAGTTCGCCATGTGGAGACTGATGACGAGTGCGTCACAATGAGGGGTGCGGACACCATCAAGATCTTCGTCGGAGAATGTGACGGGCACTTCGAGGCCTTTGGGAGGAGGGGTAGTTCGGACCGAGTTGACTTCTCTTATAAATGCCTTCCGAGAGGAGTTCGAGGAGCCCCCCATTGGGCCCCCATGAATGAGGTGGAGGACTCGCTCTTCCTCAAAGTCGGGCGTCTCTTCTCGTTCCGGACTCTTGTTAGCCCCCCGAGGCGGGGGAGGAAGTTCGGCTCGGTCCTTCCTTACAAACCTGGTCAGCTGCCCCCTCTGAATAAGAGCTTCTATCTCGTTCTTTAAGGCGCGACAATCGTTGGTGTCATGACCGTGGTCCCGGTGATACCGGCACCATTTTTCTTTGTCTCTCCTCTTGGCGGGGGTATTCATCCTCGGAGCAGGGGGTATTATCCCTTCCTTTTTCGACTTCCATGAGAATGGTTGAGACATTAGTGGTAAGGGGAGTGAACTTCTCGAATCTGGGGGGAGGTCGGCACTGGCCGGCATTATCCTTCTGGAGCTTCTTAGCTCCTTCCTCTTCTGTTCCCTTTCTCTTCAACCCGGAGGAAGACCCCTCCCAGTTGGGTCGATGCTCGGCCTCTTCGGCTCGAATGTACTTTTCGCTGCGAAGGAGAAGGCCGGAAAAGTTCTGTGGAGGCTTCTTAGCGAGGGAGGAGCGGAGGTTGGAATTGAGGACATTAGATTGAAATGCTGCCGTAGCGACCGACTGGTCAAGGGATGCTATGGACCTGGCTTCAGCTGTGAACCTCTTCACATAGTCTCTCAATTTCTCCCCCTTCTTCTGGTGGAGGTGCAATAGGGAGATGCTGGTCTTCTCAGCTCTACGGCTGCTCACGAAATGGGTGACGAAAAGGGTCTCGAACTGCTCGAAGGAGAATATTGAGGAGCGGGCGAGGCGAGAGTACCATTCTCGTGCTGGGCCCTTGAGAGTTGCGGGGAAGGTTTTGCAGAGGAGGGCATCGGAAGCTTGATGGAGGAGCATCAGGGTCTTAAAGCTTTCGATGTGATCAACGGGATCGGTCTCCCCGGTGTAAGTCTCAAATTGGGGAGGTTTGAAACCGAACGGCACAGGTGCATCCACTATGGTTCGGGAGAAAGGGGGTCGGCTAGGACGTAGGGACCTCCCCCTAAGCTCCTCTTCTCGGTCTATCTGGCCCAGGCGCCTCTCCACTTCATGAAGACGGCGGTACATGGTGTCATCCCTCCGACGGTAATCAGCCGAGCCCCTAGACTCGTCTTCGTATGAGGGAGAGCGAGGGCTACGGCGATGGTAACGTCGGGAGCGACGAGGACTTGGGGTACGCCGGTAGTTGCTAGGAGCAGGACGAGGAAAGGGGGACCGTCGGCGAGGGCTTCGGACCGGGGGAGGAGATGGAACCTTGGGTGCGTTGGTGTTGGGACGGAGATTAAGAGCTTGTAGGACGGTCGCTTGGAACTGCTGGAACTCGGCACGTGTGATGGGTGCCTCATTGTTCCTGGGCTGTTGCCGACCTGCAGGGGAGTGTGGCCTTCTTCGGTAGTGCTCGGGGGATTCTTTCCAACCCCTTCGGTTGGGGGACCTTCTATATTCCCGGTGGCGAGGGGACCACTCGTCCGGACGGTGTTGGCAGGAGGTTCCCTCTCGGGCCCGCTTTTCATCCAGATGGCGGCGGAGGTCATCATCTTTATGGCGGTTGAGAGCGGTATTATGGCGACCAGAGGCTCGGGGATGATGGGAGGCCATAGAGTCCGTAGAGGCATTGTGGATGGAGACATGTTCTTGGTGAAGAGGCTGTTTTGAGGGTTGGGACCCTTTGGAGGTGGCTGATTTGGAGGAGGAAGGTCCTGTTGGAGCGGGTCTTCCGCGGGAGGGGGAAGTTGCCCTTGCTGTTGGGTAGGCTGGATGGGAACTTCTTGCTGCTGATCGGGGTTGGGTCCTCTGTTAGACCCTCTTGATCTGACTTTCCTAGGAGGCATGGCTGGAGAAGATCTGTTCACCGGGAAGAGGAGAGGTTTCTATTCGTTAGTTTCCCACAGACGGCGCCAATCTGTTGCCGCTAAATTTGGTGTGGGGGTAAACAGATAGTATTTGTGGATTCTTAGGGAAACTGAATAGTAAACATGTATACCTGTTCCGTCGGGGTTCGATCGTCGCTCCCGCCGTACACCTGCAAAAAGTGCGAGACACCGGGGTTGTTCCCGGCGACGCACCCTCCGACGCTCAAGTCAGTAATCAGAGAGATTATGAAAGAGCGCAAAAACTGGAGAAAGATTGATTACCTCTTAATGGAGATGGTTGGGGGGTATTTATAGGCGTCTTAGGGAACAGATTAGGCATGTAATTCATGTGTATAGATAAGGAATGTAATCCCTAATTCCCAGTGAAAGGATAGATATGAATCAAGGCCGTTGATTAATGTTAATCAGAAACCCTAATTCTATCCTGCTGGACCGGGTTTGTTGCGGGTTGAAGCCCGCACCCAGCTGAGGTGGATCCGTTTGCGGGTTATTGGATCTGTGAGAAGGAGACCCAGTACCCGCTTCAGACCCGTTTGTAGGTGAAATTACTATTTTACCCATGGGCTTCAGGATTCGTGTCCAATTTGGACGGTCTCGATTGAACCCCTATTTTTAGCCACATCAGTAGTGAATCGGAAATTCCTTGCTATGTGTGACTGAGCATAAGAGATTTCTTTTTTGATTTGGAGTCTAACATAAGTAGCAATTCATTTTATAAGTGCATGAGTTATGGTTAATATAACATCCCGTAATTTCAAAATAGCTATATAGTATATATCTATATAATAAAACACAAAGAAAGCTATCAAGTGGCTCTCCTTCAATCTCCTCAAAATCAAAGGTCTAGATCTAACCTCAAAAAATACATTTCCTCCTCCTCCCCCCCCCCCCCCCCCCCCCCCCAAAGTTTTCCCACAAAACTCAAATTCAAATTCCCCCCCCCCCAAAACAACTCATTTATTTATTTAATTATTTCTCTCTCTCTCTATATATATATATGGAAACATGGACTTTTATACCTCAATTTATAATTATTTTTCATCATATACTAATGGAAACTTGGACTTTTATTTACAACTAATTATTGTCATACTATTCAAACTTGATTTACATAATTGTTGATTTACTGTTTACAATGCTTTTCATATGTTGTATCGTTCTAAAAACGTGTCGTAGGCACGTGGCCATAGGTAAATCAAGTATATATATCAATATAATAAAACACAAAAAAGCTATCAAGTGGCTCTCCTTCAATCTCCCCAAAATTAAAGGCCCAGATCTAACATCACAAAATACATTTCCCCCCCAAAACTCAAATTCAAATCCCCCCTCCCAAAAAAAAAAAACTCATTTATTTATTTAATTATCTCTCTCTCTCTCTCTCTCTCTCTCTCTCTCTCTCTGAGAGAGAGAGAGAGAGAGAGAGAGATAATTATTTTTTATACCCAAATTTATAATTATTTTTTACCATATACTAATGAAAACATGAACTTTTATTTACAACTAATTATTGTCATACTATTCAAACTTCAGCTACATAATTGTTGATTTACTATTTATAAGACTTTTCATATGCTGTATCGTTCTGAAAACGTGCCGTAGGCACATGGCCACGAGCAAATCTAGTATATATATACATGGAAACATGAACTTTTTTTTACAATTAATTATTGTCATACTATTCAAACTTGAACTACATAATTGTTGATTTACTGTTTACAAAGCTTTTCATATATTGTATCGTTCTGAAGACGTGCCGTAGGAACGTGTTCACGGACAAATCTAGTAGAGAAATGCTACACTTACATGGGTTCTTACCCCAAATATACATGGGGTTGGACCTTTTCCATTTGTCTTTTGGTAAGGGATGGACCCAATGATCACTAAAAGACAAACCCCATGTATGCTTGGGGTAAGAAACCACCTAAGTGTAGCATTTCTCAATCTAGTAATATAAAAAGAAGTGACGATGATAATGTAAATATAGTCATAATATATGGTGGGGCCCACGGGATGTGAAAGGCAGCCATGCTGCTGTTGTGGCCATGCTGACGTCACCCGTGAGAGGGGCCCACCTGATGAAAGGAAGCAGCAAATGCTGCTGGCTTTGCTGGCGTGTGATGACGTCAGGTGGGGGGCCACCGGGTGTTGTGTACAATGTGTAGAGGCAGCGCCGGCTATCTCTCCTTGATGACGTGGCACTCAATTGTGTGTTCTCACGGGAAAAGTAGGGGAGAAATGATTCGGAATAGTCCCCTCTGTCCGGAATACAACTAAAAATAAATGAAGGAGTTCTTTTATTGTGGGGGAAAATTTTTTGAATTTTGGAGGGAAAACATTTAGCATAAAAAATATTTTTATGGGGGGCAAAAATCTAGACCTATATATATATATGAGAAAAGTGAGCCTCATATAGTGTATGAGGAAATTTTCCTCATACAAAGTGATTATACTCACTTGGTGGGGCCGTTATGGAAGATCCATTCCGTCCATCATGTTTATCATACTAATGGATGTATGTGTAGAAAAAATCAACTGGTTTGGAGGTCATTCACCCATGCATCATGTGGTTGGAAAATGAACGATTTCAACAGTAATACAAATCGAACCACAAATTGGACCCACATGATACATGAGTGAATGACCTCCAAAACACTTGATTTTTTCTACACATACATATATTAGCATGATAAAAATGATGGACGGACTGGATCTTCCATAAGGGTCCCACCAAGTGAGTATAATCACTTTGCATGAGGAAAATTTCCTCATACAAATATGAGGCTCACATTACTCTCTCTCTCTCTCTCTCTCTCTATATATATATATATATACACTATCTTTTGGCATTTCATCGTACCCTTATACTTTGTACAATTATGATAATAACAATGGTGCAGAAGCATATAATACTAAATTCATGGTTATTCAGATCTTTACTGATAATATAGGCAAAAAAAAAAAAAGGTCAATAGCATGTGAAGATTCCTTCCTGTAACAAAACCCTAAAAATGAAGAGCTCTCATCTCCTCTCCCACCGTACTCAGCATACCTCAGCCAACCATCAAAAATCCTACCACTTTGTCGACAAGCAAGACAGGAACTCCGACCGTTATCCTCCGTCCATGACTAAGTGCGAGGGGGATGATGAGAGGGAGTCCCACAGCAGGAAGCAGTACATCGACGACGTTCACTCGCGGAGCATCAATAGGAAGGACTGAGGCCAGATCTCCGACTGGTCATAGAGATCGGAAGGAGAGCAAGGGGGGAAGAGGGTATCATGCAGGGTATGAGAGGGAGGAGGGGGACGAAGGTCGCGCTTTGGTGGTCAGTAAAGTGGACAGAACGCGACGTCCATCTCCAGAAATTCGTCATCATCGAGAGAAATCGATGGAGGGCTTCAAGAGGACGTTCGCGGAGGTGATAAGAGGTCCTATCAGAGGCGTGGCTGAACATAAAGTTCACCATTGCTCCCCTTCGTTGGATATAGAGTCGCCGAAGAAGAGGGAAGATGAAGACGACGAGTGGATCCTCGTTAAGCCGAGGAAGTCACAGAGGAAAATCCCAAGCCATAGTTTCTCCAGCGAACAAAAGCTCGAAGCGAGACTGAGTTGCCACAAATGTGCTAGAACCGGTCACTCCATCAACAACTGCACCTTCGGCTGGTTTTGCTACGTCTGTAAAGAATCTGGTCACATATCGACGACGTGTCCCAAAAATAGAGCTTCGGCGACTTCAAGATCCAAGGAGTCACCATTAACTCATGTCGCTACTTCTAACTTCGAGGATAGCAGGACTCAAGAGAGCGTCGCCGACGAGAGAAGAGTGATTAAGGCGACGATCACTCCAACTCCGTTAATGGTAGATTTCGAAAGAAGATATAAGAAATGCGTCATGGTGAAAGCTCAATCGGGGAACCCAAAGGTGCAGGATATCATAGACCTGCTGCAGGCGATAGTATCGGCGATGGCGAATTAGGTCGTCTAGCAAATCTTCGACAACTATTTCTTCCTTCACTGCAACGAGGATGAAGTGATAGCCGATGCGCTCAAGATGAAAGGTTTGGAAGGTAGGGATTCGCAGGGGTTAGAGTTCTTCATCACACTCAAGCAATGGTCGAAAGATATCGGAGTGCTAAAAGTAGAGAGCTTCCCCTCAGTCTGGATTCGCCTTTTTAATCTCCCCTTTCATTGTTGGGTGACATCGGCATTCCAAAACGATGTTCGGAGTTTCGGATTGCTCATAGAAGTAAACAAGGGTACTAGTACCCACGCATGTCGAAAGTTTGCTAGGCTTCGGGTCGGGGTAGCGAACAGGGCGGATATCCCATCTAAGATCATCGTCGACTTCGGCAGCGAAGCCTATGAAGTGCTGGTAATCGTGGAGGCAAAAAAAAAGCATTTCGTTCAGAGGAATGGAGGTGGCGAACTTTGATGCTTTCGACAGCCATGATTGGGAGCCAGAGGTTAAAGATAGAGAGAGGCCGTTGGATCTGGCGGGATCTGATCTGGGCCAGACATCAAGAGTTAAGGGTTTGGTTTCATCAGCTTCGCTCATCAAAAATCAAATCAATCAATACCCTTCATTTCAAAACGAGCAGATGGCGGGTGCTCTCGTTGACGTGGCTACGAAGAAGACGCAGGTGACGTGGCGCAGGAAGCTGAAGGGATTGGAGACATGGTTCATTTCGAATTAACTGATAGAGAAAGTAGACAGCTCATCCCATACTAGGTTCTGTGCAAAAGGAGGGATTCTCAAGAAGGGTGATAGTGATGTTGGGGGGCTCGATATTAGTAGGGGGATGGGTCTAGAGAAGGAGGTCGGTGTTACATTTACTAAAGATGAGGTGGAGGAATCTATTAGACTAGCTTTGTGCTCTTTAGTAAATAATAGATCTGCCGGGTTGTTTCTTAATGAGTCAAAGTATAAGTCGATTGTCCCTGAAGACGTTACACAAGAGGTAGTTCCGACTAAGGTAGTAGATCCCCCAGTTCTAGAGAATGAGCTGCAGCAGTCGCCAGATCGCCAAACTCGTGGGGAGATTATAGGAGCTTTAGACGGTATTGGAGATGTCAATATTATTTCGGAGAGCGAGACAGAGTTCGGAGATAAGGAGACTAGGGGAAGTGTGGTAAGTAGCAATTGCAAAAAAATTACAGAATACAAGAGGAAGGTAAAGCAGGTGACAAACATAGGGGGAGCGCAGATTATCAGTCAAGAAGGGACTAACAAAGGGGTGCTTAAAGATATAGATAATGAGGCGACTGCGGAGGTATACTTTCTCCCGATTGTTCAATTCTAAATTCTTTAAATGATGATTCGCTTATATATTTTGCTAGTTTATACGGTCTAGCCATGGGTTCTAACAGGGTAGAACAACTAGAAAATGTAGCAATCATTAGAGGGGAATCCAGGGTGTCTTGGGTTTAATGCCGACATTGAGTCGGAGGTGACAGAAGGTAGGTGCATTGAATCGGTTTTTAATGGTTTACATCTTTTGGAATGTTAGGGGGATGAGGCAAAAAACAAGAAAATATTGATTTCTATAACTCTTAGTAAAATTCATCCAACCATTTGTGGGTTGCAAGAAACTAGAATTGAGAACCACTCCCGGAGGGGGATTTCGATGGCCTTAGATGGGCGGCTGACTTAGATTGGAGATTTAAGTCAGCCGCGGGATATTCCGGAGGAATAGCGTTGGGTGTAGATTCAAGGGTTTTTGAGATCTTAGAGGATATGATTGGAATTTTTACGGTGTCAGTTAGATTGCGTAGGAGAAGCGATGACTGGGAACACATCGTCACGACAGTGTACGGTCCTTACGATTCGAGACTGCACAAGGATTTTTGGAAAGAGCTTAAAGATATCAGAAACATATGGGCACGCCCTTGGGTGGTAGGAGGGGACTTCAATATCACTAGATTCCAATATGAGCATATAGGTAGGGAACACAGTAGCATTGAGCAAGAGATGTTCAATATTACTATAGATGATCTAGATTTAATGGAGCTTGAGATGTCGGATAGAAGATTCACTTGGTCTAATATGCAACAAAATCCAATCCAAGCTAAACTCGATAGAGTCTTGGTGTCTAACGATTGGGATGATAGTTTCCCTTTGGCAAAAGTTAGATCGACGGTTCGATTCACGTCAGACCATCAACCACTTGTTATTGAGCGATCAAGATATTAAGACTAATTCCTACCCATTTAGATTTGAGAAGTCCTGGGCCACTTTAGACGAAACTTGCCAGGTGATTTGGGACTCATGGATTCGAACAACCGTGGAAAACTCATCTGTGGGCATCTGGGTGGAAAAGACTAGACGGCTAAGAAGGGAGTTAAAGTGGTGGGCTAAACATAAATTTCGTTTAGTCAATCTCAAAAGGGAGAGTCTAAGCAATAGGAATCACGAACTGGAAAAATATCAAGAGGATAGGATCGGACTGGGTCAGAAAAGGAGGAGTTTGCAAATGGGAGGTTAGAACTACAACAGATACATATTATGGAGGAAATACATTGGAAACAAAGATCGAGAATTCAATGGCTAAAGGAAGGGGATGCCAACACTAAATTCTTTCACAAGGTAGCTAACGGAAGAAGAAGACTAAACCATATAGTAAGTCTGGACATAGACGGAGTTCGGACAGAGAACGAGGAGATCATTAAAAGACATTTAGACAACAAGTTCCACGAGTTGTTGGGTAAAAGAAATTCCGCTAGATGTACCCTATTAGCAGATATGTGGAGTTCCTCTAAGATAGACGGGAGCGAAGGAATCGAAAATATATTTACGGAAGAGGAAGTTTGCAATACTATCAAGCATTTGGGACAGGACAAGGCTTCGGGGCCGGATGGGTTGCCTATCTTCTTTTACAAGATCTACTGACAGATTGTCAAGAAGGACCTAATGAATATCTTAAAAGAGTTATTCGACAGAATCGCAAACTTGGGCAGGCTAAACTATGCGTCTATTATACTTATCCCTGAGAATCGGGAGGTGTGCACGGTAGATGACTTTAGACATATTATCCTTAATGGATCATTCAAAATTATCACCAAAGTATTGGTCCAAAGATTGGCACCTTGTCTAGAGAAAGTGGTCATGCCATCGCAAAGCGGATTCATCCGGGGAAAAGACATCATGGATAGCATTACTGTCGCTCACGAGACAGTATGCAGAGGAAACAAAGAAAAAGCGGATGGTTTCCTTCTAAAGATAGACTTCCAAAAGGCTTATGATTCCATCCACTGGAAATGTTTGGACGAAGCACTTAGGCTAAAAGGTTTTGGAGCTAAATGGAGAGGATGGATCAACTAATGTGTTCAAGGAGGAAATCGCTCATACAGGTTAACGGATGGCAAGGCAGGGAGATCCGTTGCAAAAGGGGTCTTAGGCAAGGAGATCCATTGTCGTCACTGTTATTCGCTATCATAGCTGATGGATTGGCTGAGATGATTAAGAGAGCGCTGGACAATAACGTCATGAAAGGTATTGAGATCAAAGGAATAGCTCAGCCCATGACTATTTTGCAGTATGCCGATGACACTCTGCTCTTTGGAAGGGCAAATGTAGAAGAAGTCGTAGCGATTAAAGCGGCATTGGATTGCTTTCAAGGATGATCGGGTCTGAAAGTAAACTTGCAGAAGAGCTGTGTTATCCCAATTAGTGAACAGATGTCACTACCGGCAAACACTATCACTTCAATTTTAGGTTGCCAGAGTGGCGAATTCCCAATTAAATACTTAGGAACACCAATTAGACCGGGCCCATTGTTGAGAGATGATTGGTCACCCCTGATTAAGAAGATTGCGAAGAGATTAACATGGTGGAAGAGTAGATATCTATCTTTAGGGGGAAGGATTATACTTCTCAACTCGGTTATTAATGCAATTCCGCTTTATCTCATGTCCATCTATGAACTGCCCAAGTGGGAGATTAACAAGGTAGATCGGATAAGAAGACGTTTTCTATGGAAAGGAACCATTAAGGATAACAAAGGGTTTCACCTCGTCAAGTGGGGTGGAGTGTGTAAGAGAAGAGAATTCGGAGGGCTTGAAATCCTCAATTTACAGGATATCAACCGAGCGCTACTGAGCAAGTGGTGGTGGAATATCTACAAACAAAGAAGAGGGTGGTGGTCTTACTCGTTCGATCTATTTCGTAAG
Organism: Hemerocallis citrina; assembly: GCA_017893485.1. Classification (NCBI taxonomy): domain Eukaryota; kingdom Viridiplantae; phylum Streptophyta; class Magnoliopsida; order Asparagales; family Asphodelaceae; genus Hemerocallis; species Hemerocallis citrina. The sequence goes on along the minus strand of JACEHZ010000312.1, from coordinate 785,473 downwards.
AGGAAAAATTATCGTTTCGGGGGGAGGAATGCGTTCGGAAAGGTTTCGTTCCTATGGAAAGGGGTGGCCAAACAAGGAGAGATTTTTAACACTAACACAAGGTGCAGGAACGGTAACGGTATAAATACTAGATTTTGGAGGGATAAATGATGCGGAAACATAACACTAATGAACCTATTCCCGCTAGCCGCAGCAACTGCAATCAATCCCGACACATTAGTGGCAGATGTCTGGAAAAGGGGGAAACTATCTATAACGGTAACAGATCGATTGACACTGGAGAGCACCAGACAGTTCGAAGAGCTTCATAGGCTGGTACAAGCGGAAGGGGACAATACGACGAACGAGGATGACGACAGATGGTGGAACATTGAAGAGTCACAAACATTCTCAGTGGCTTCAATGTACAAATGACTCAACGACGGGGGATTAGATGCAAAGAGGAGAACGTCATCTGGGGGACACAGGCGCCCCTAAAAATTAAGGTCTTTTGCTGGTTGGTGGTCAACAATGTCATTCTAACCAAAGTCAATCTCAGGAAAAGAAACATGCAAATTGAGGCCAGATGCGATGCTTGCTTAGATGCGAACGAGGACACTACACACCTATTCTTCAATTGCCCTAAGGCAGCATTTACATGGAAAATAGTCTGTAGGGGATTCGGGTGTGCACGTTGACCCACCTCAACATTAGATGTGTGGGGATGTTGGAGGGACAACCTAATTAGGAGAGAGGACATTAGGGCATGGGATATAACTGTAGTGGCAACCCCTTGGAGTCTATGGCCAGACCGAAACGATTTATGTTTTTGGAATATTCAGTATAGGTTTTCTACTTCTATGTATAAAATTTTTCTTCTTATTCATGATTGGGTAGGATACATGGGAGCTAGGAAGAAGCTGAAGCTGAGCGAGGAGGCGTAGAGAATCTATTGGTGGATGGGAAAGCAAGACTGGTAGATGATAGATGTGCTGCAACTGTTTTTGCTTGTGATGTATTTTCTCTTTGTTGTTTTTATGTTGTTATTTATTCCGGACTACTTCTGTAAGTCAGATGCTATTTTGTAGGGCATGCGGGCCCTGTTTTGAAGTTACTTTTGTACTACTTGGTTTCGTTAATTATCATTAATGAAACGATGACAGCGGTCATTTTTTTATCAAAAAAATATAGGCAAAAATAGAATCTGGATATTCGTTCTCATACAATCAACATGGAAATATATCCATATATATACAAACACCAAAATAATAAAATTGAGTTACTACAAGTCTTTCTTTGGAATTGGACGAGATATCAATGGAGGTACTCTTAATGGTTGTCACCGTCGCTATCATGGCTGCCATCTGCTCATTTTCCAATTGTTCTCATCGGCACTTCTCATTGGTGAGCTCTCGCCCCATCCCCCACTTCCTTGAACACATAGTACTACTGAAATAGGCAACGGAACATAATTGACACAATTATATATTGTTTGTGGTCGTATGTATGATCATAAGAATGATCGTGCATGTGAACCTTGTGTGCATATGTAATAAGATATACTGTATACACCTGTATCTCTTGTCAGTCTACTTTGAGTGATCTCACATATTATAAGATCAGGCATGAGAAACAAACCTTGCAAATATTAGAACTGCCATATAGCATGATCACGCTCATTTAGGTATGTCCATTTCAATACTTGTCTACAGTTCACTATCTGCATATCAAAATTTGAATTTACGGAAGAAATGGCTTCAATAAACAGCTACCCTTACCCTGTACCAGATAAATTAATAACGAGAAACCTACCCGTATAACCATCCTTCAATGATGAATGGCCGGCCCTGAGTTCCCGGGGGCTCTAGGAGAACTTCCGAAATGGGGCTCCTAATAACATATATTTTTTTTTACGTGCAAAATACGACCTATATTTACAAGGGAAGTTCAAATTTAGGGCTCCTAAAATTGCAAAATTTCCGGGGGTCCAAGACAGCCGCCTTACCCGCCTCTAGTGTAGGGCTGGCCCTGATAAACTTAATCTGGAACTCAGGTTGCCTTTGTCACTTGAACTTCTCAAGCTGCAGTAATTTACGAAGGAAGTTACATGTTACCCCCAACAGAAGATGCAGGATAAGAACTGGATGTAGAAATCATGTAAAACTGCCAAATGATCCCACACTAATTGGACTAATTAGTAAACAGAACTGGTGTTAGAATAGACATTCTGATTAGGGTTTTCTGCGTATGGAATAAAATTGTGCAGGTCACAAAAGTTGTGTTAGCGTAGGTCACTTTTTTAGGCTAGGGAAAGGTCTCAATCAGTATCTCTTATGATTAAATAGATAGATGATAAAGTTTCCCGATAGTCTAGGATGGAGTAACCACACTATTTAAAATCCACGCGTACACACAATTTAGAATGTCAAATCAACAAAAGGCACGGGTACGATTACAGAGATATGACGAATACGTAAAAAGTATGGTATAGTACGGCGATATTATTTTAAATATCTATATAATAAAACACAAAGAAAGCTATCAACTGGTTCTTCTTCGATCCCTCAAAAAATTAAAGGTCCAGATCTAACCTTACAGAACATATTTTCTCCCCAAAAGTTTTCCTCCAAAATTCAAATTCAAATTCCCCACCCAAAACAACTCCTATATTTATTATTTTTTTTTTTTTCTCTCTCTCCCTCCCTCCCTCCCTCTTCTATTCAAAAATTAAAAAAAATGAAATTTTAATTTTTTTTTAAAATAAAAAATTTAAAAACTAAAAAAATTACAAATTTAAAAACTTTTAAAAAAGTTCAAAAAAATCAAAAAAATCATATAATATGTTTTATGCTGAACCCCCAAAAGTTTCTCATATAATATGTTTGCACTTCAATTAATTTGCTCGACCTCCAAAATTTTTTATATGATCAAATAAGGTGCACCGTTCCGAAGACGTGCCGTAGGCACGTGTCAACGGGCAAACCTAGTAATTTAATAAATTCAAATCAACTCATATGCTTAAGCTAAAATAAAATAAAATTAAAAATGCATTTAACATTAAAATTTTGAACTATTGAAAATGAGTCATCTAATCGAACCAAAAATTTTATACTCTTAGTCATGTCTATTTTATTTACAAAATTGGCATACTTCATAATCCATAAAAAAAAAATCAACCAATAATGTTTTTTTTAATAATTGAGTATGGGCCAGAATATTATTTTTCTAGACAGAATAAGATCAGTTTTCCAAAAAAAAAAAAAAAAAATCAATACTTGTCTGTTGTACTTGGTATGGTACCCATGCTGATGGGTACCGGTACAAGTATATGGTACATGTACGGCTAGTTATATCAGGTATCCATGCCTTATAGGTTAAAATACATAGTAAGACATTAGATAATATATGTCACGCCCCACATCCCATTATACGGGAACACATGGCGCGTAACAGAGGCTCGACGAATGATATAAGTATGTCAACTCATATCATCCATAAGCTGTACAATGCCAGTAAGCTCAACACACAATAATAATCACAATAACAGGGGTATAATACAATAACCAATATCTGAGATACAAGAACTTACCAAATAGCCCGAGAATATGCAATGCAGTAACACTACATCAAATTTTTCAGTATCCCATCGTTGTACCTGTATGACATTAACTCAAAAGAAAGATGGATAGTGCCCGTTAGAGCAAGCTACAGGCCGTAAGTAGTACAAGAAAAATAGAAACAGGAAACAAGACATAACCGGGAAAGCAATAAAAACTGGCAATTCAAGTATGGAACAACCACGATAATGAGAAACAATATCCAGAAGGAAACAAGAGCTAAACAAGTCTTAAAATATAACCAATCGGGAACAAGGAATCATGTAACGGAAAACATGTCGTGTAACAGGAATCTTGTAACTTATAAATAGGTAACATGTAACTTGCAAACATGAATCATGTAATCGTGTAAACATGTATCATGTAAACTTGTAACGGGTAACATGTAATCTTGTAAACATGTATCATGTAACTAGAATCATAAATCATGCAAGTGTTAGTCTAGCAATCTTTTATAAATCCTAACTAATGCACGCAATCCTGCGTCCCATATCTCAGGTTCGGGTGCATACAATCAAGTTAACGTTTAGATTCTAATGGTGAATTCTATAGGGTCTTGTACTCGGGTCTTCCAGTGACACTGACCGGAATCACATCATGTCATGTAATCATATCATGGCATTTGTATCATGTAACCAGGAATCATATCATATCATGTAACCATGTCATATTATATCATGTAAACATATACAGCATCACTATTACAAGAAACACGGCCCCCCTTCTGAGTTCACTTTTCTATGTTGTCCACTACTAGATTCTTTTCCTTACTCGGGCTTGTTATTATTTTTGCATGAATTAATATGAACATGCACAATGAGAATGGGTATTAGGAAAGTTCAAGGAGTATCAAGGCTATGCAATGCATGATATACAAGTTAAATTAATTAAATGTAACAAACAAATATATTTACAATTAAGGACATGAAGTTACAATTCTAGAAAACAATAGATTGTTGTACAAAAATCCACTTTCCCGTTGCTAAAGGAAAGAGAATCAGGTACTGTCAGAGGCTCCAGAAAATAGACTTCATGTCAGTTCCAACGAATATTCACACGACATATTATAAATATAGTAGATAGGTCTACAAGACTGTTCTTCACTGAACTACTGTTCATGCAGCAGTTCATGGTCAACTTCTGATATGTATAATGTGACTGTAAAATTAATTAAAAATCTCATAAAAACCATAAATAAATTCCTAATCATGTTTAGTAACATACTGGTAAATATCAGGTCTTAATTATATTTTTAGCATGATATTTATTTTAGTTTTTTGAGAAAATACGTTTCAAAAATAGTAATCTGGAGTTAAAAACGTCACAACACTAAAAATAGTATATCTTACAAACTGCACATCGGATTCCAGATCCGTCAGATGTTCCAGAAACTAGACTCAATGGACTACAACTCTTATTCATGAAGTTCTAATTAATTTGAACTGTACCTAGATCAAAATCTAGCTACATGTCAGAACAAACAACAGGGCAGAAACATACAAATCGATATTTATAATCTTATGATGGACATAGAATCATAGAAGCAAATAGATTGATTCGATTCAATATATAACGACTGATTTAACCATGGAAAGATTGTAAAGCCTGATAATATGATGGTTCAATCAATTGCAATTGTAAAGTCATTTTTCATGAACATGGACGGGTTACGAGGTTCAATCAAGATAATCAAATATAACTACTAATTGCGGGAGGTCAAATAAATTGCTTGTACGGAACAATAAAGTGTAAAAGATACTTGTCTTTTGGATGACGAAGATTCCGATAATAATAAGAGAATAACGGGATGAGTATCCTGACGAAAACACGTGCAACCTACGTACAACAAACACATGCTAAACACGGCAGCGCGTGCAATCCACATGCACAGCAAAAGCACAACAAATAGACAGTGAGCAAACTTCGGCTCAGCACTGTGATGGACAACGACAGCAGCAATCGCACGGGCGACAGCAACGACAACAGCAAGACAATGACGACAGCAACTGTGACCGGCGGCAGATGTTCGGGGACTGCGGGGGCGAGGAGGATGGCGGGAAGAAACTGCAAGGATGGTTGGGCGATGCTTGTGAAGTGTCGCGAGGCTGGAGCGGGCATCGAGGTGGTTGGAGACACATGGTGAGGTGGTCGCGGAGGCGGCGAGGTGCAGTGGTGACAGGGGGCGTCGATGGGGTGTGCTGCGAAGTTAACTGCAGTTGGGGGGTGGCAGCAGGGGCGCGGAGGTGGATGGCGATGGCAAAGGGGGGGACAACAACGGGATTGGTTGTGGTGGCTGTTGGCGGTGGGAGAACGGCAATGGCGACGGGGGTGATGAGGGTGGCGAGTGCTGGGCGATCATTGGTGGTGACTGAAGGTGGTGACGAGTGGCAGGCGTCGAGGGGGAAGTCTGGCGGTGGCAGCAATGGCGGCGGTGCTCGAAGGAGATGAAGTTGAGGTCAATGGTGGTGGGACTACGGAGAGCGACAGCAGGAAGGCGAGGTGGTGTCGCATGAGGACAGTGGTTGCTGAGTCGAGGGTGGAGTTGGTGATGGAGGTGGTCGCTGGAGGAGATGATGGTGAGGTTGTTGAGTCGATAAGGGCAACGGGGGTTGCGGCTGTTGTGGGGAAGAGGGCGACGGGTGGTGGAATAGGGCGCTGCCGAGGATGACGATGTGACGGCAGAGTTCTATTGGGTTTTTGGGAAAACAGAGGAGAGAGAGAGAGGGAGAGAGGGAGAGAGAGAGAGAGACCGGGTCTGGGAGAGAGATGGTGGAAAATTTTGCCGCACTGCCCCACTTTTTGAAAATATTTAACTGTCTGCCCTACTTCCCAAAACAATTAGCGATATACCCTTATTTAAGACACGTCAGCAACGAACATTATTGGGAAAAACGGCATAGGTTATTTCGATGCCGTTCTTCCTAATAACGGGATCTGTTTGAAAAAAAAATTTGCATGCCGTTATTTGAAATAACGGCATCAGTATATTTGTCTTACAAGTGTGAATCTTCTAACTTTAAAAAGTTCTAAGTGTGAAAAAAACTTATAAACAATGCCGTTATCCTGAATAACGGCATTCGAATGACTGATGCCGTTATTGGAGATAACGGCATCAGTTATATATCAATATGCACTCTTGCCGCTGTTTGGAAACAGAAAAAATTAATAAAAAGTAAAAAAAATATAATTATTATAATTGATGTCGTTATTTTGAATAACGGCATCAGTTATAATTTTTTTTAACTTTTTTTTTAAAACTTATTGTGGTAGGGTAAAAATGGCTTGGGGCCCAACCAGGGCCCAATACAACTCCCACTCAAAAATGGTAGAAACAGCAGTCTAGTTCGGCTTCGAGCCACTGTAGGGTCGGCACCGAACCTCCAGTTCACCCCCACAGATCTGGACTCCTCGTATCCGATGAGCAGCGATGGCCCTCAGCCTCCGATCCACGACAGCCCTCCGAGCCGTCTGCCCATCCTGGGGTAGAATGAAGAAGACTTGGCACACCCTACGCCACCAGATTCTCCCAAGAAGCACAGAAGCCCCATGATCTGCCATGTCAGCTCCAAATACCACCAAGGGCTTTGCCGCGTCAGCCCTATACCACTCCTGGTACTGCCACGTCAGCCCTAAACCCCCTGGGCCTTCTGCCACGTCAGGCCCATGGGCTTTTGGGTTCAGACCCGGCCCCCAAGCGGATCCAAACCCGGTTGGAATTCTCTATAAATACTAGACCCTCACCCACCTTTTCAGGTAACCAATCTTTTGCCACTTAAATTCACCTAGTTATTGCTACTCTCTCACAGAGACTGACTAGAGCGTCGGAGGGTCCGCCACCGGGATAAACCCCGGTGTTTCAGGACCGTCTGCAGGTACACAAGACCTCGGATCCGAACCCTCTGATCCGAGCTGAGGCATCCACCCTACTCCGAGCCCGTCGCAGGTTCCGCCCGGTCAGCCGAGGGTTGTCAGACGAGCAGCTTTCTCCTTCAATATAAATCGAGTCCGAACTCACACCTGGTGCATCCACACGTCTCCCAGAAATAAACCGCATCAGGTTGGCACCGTCTGTGGGAAAACTGCTTCAGAAGCCGACCCGAGTACGACCATCAAGGCACCTCGACAGCCGAACTCTCATGGCCTCCAAGGGCAAGGGGGCTGCTTCCTCCGTCAACCGACGGGACTCGCCCCCACCAACTGCTAACGCCGGTCCACACACTTCAAAACATAGGGCTCCCCATCAGGGGTCCCAAAGGAGCGCCACCCGTCAAGTCCAGCCCGACCTACGGGGGGTAATCGTCAACCGACAGATTAGCCGCAGCAGGGGAAGGGCCGCTTCCAACCCAGCCCCGAACCATCCAAGACCGCAGCCCGAGGGACGGAGGCCAGCACTCAGCCGCATCGGAAGGCAACCTTCAGACCGACCAAACAGGGTCGAGGGAGCCCCCGTCACTCACAAGGAGTTCCAAGACTTCCGGAGAGAAATTCTCGGGGCCCTCCGACGGGCCCCCAGGGAGGAAGCCCTCCACTCCCAAACCGGGTCGGATGCCGAGGCCAGCGTGTCGCGCCCGGCAACAATCCAGCCAGAAGACGATGACGTACTCCTAAGGCGCCTCCAAGAAATGGAGGATCGCCTCGATCATATAGGAGACGGCGACCAACGAGCGGCTCAGGGGTACAGACCTGTCCGTCCTCCCTTCTCCGCTCCCATCCTCCAAGCGGAAATACCCAGGAATTTCCGACCACCTCAATTCGAGACCTACGACGGCGAGGGAGATCCCGCTGATCACATGGAGGGTTTCAAAACCCTCATGATGATTCACAGCGCCTCGGATCCCCTGCTATGCCGAGCCTTCCCCGCCACACTTCGAGGTCCGGCTCGTGAATGGTTCTCGAAACTCACCCCCGGCTCCATTTACTCCTTCGACCAGCTAGAGGGCAATTTTCTTGCCCACTTCGTCACCAGCCGGAAGGCGGAAAGGACCAGCGCCTCTTTACTTGGACTCAGACAGATAGAGGGAGAGTCACTCAGAGTGTTCGTCCGGAGGTTTACCACGGAGGCAAGATCGGTCTCCTCTCTTGATCCAGGCGTCGCCTCTGCGGCATTTCGGCACAACGTCCGTCATGGACAGCTGAAAGCTTCTCTGGCGAAGAGACCCCCCTTTCGACTTTCCCGACCTCCTCAACAGGGTCGAGAAATACATTAGGGCAGAAGAGGCCCTTAGCCCCGAAGATGCTAGGGAGGCCACCGGGAAGGGAAAACGGAAGGCCGAAGAAGTCGAACCATCAAAAAAGGCTCCGAGGGATGCAGGGGCCATGAAGAAGATCCCGCCGGTCCCCCGCTTCGAGAGGTACACTCCCTTGACACATAACGTATCCACCATCCTCTTAGAAATCGAAGACAAAGGCATTGTTCGACTACCTCCCCGACCTAACAACAGCAAGAACCGAGATCAGCGCTTCTACTGCCGCTTCCACAGAGATCATGGGCACGAAACCGACCAATGTCGGGCCCTGAAAGACGAGATTGAGGAACTCATCTCCAGGGGGTACCTCCGAGAATTCACCCGAGAAGTCCCACGGGATCGGCGAGATACTAGGAACCGGAGGCTCTCACCTCCGAACCCTACTCCGAACCGCATCCAGGGTCGGGATCCCGAGTCCAAGGGAGCCGCGGATATGCCATTCATCTTGCACTGTGTCCACGGAGGGCCAATGGGAGGAGAATCGAATACTTCCCGAAAAGCCTTCATCCGAGAGGTGAATGCTGTCCAAGACAACCCCTCGCCCAAGCTACAGCCAATGCCGGTCTCATTCTCAGGAGAGGACCTCGAAGGCGTTCGCCTGCCCCACTGCGATGCCCTCGTCATTAGCCTCCACATGGCTAATTGTGAAGTTCGCCGAATCCTCGTCGACAACGGCAGCTCGGTTAATATTCTTTTCCTCGAAGCCTTCGAGAATCTCAAGTTACCTAGAGGCAAACTCAAGCCGGCCGGATACACCTTGCATGGGTTCTCCGGCGTCCCTGTCGTGATAGAAGGGATTGTTACCCTCGACGTTACCGCAGGATCGGCTCCCGTCAAGAGGACCGAGTCTATGGTCTTCATGGTGGTCAACGTCAAGGCGGCTTACAACGCCATACTCGGCCGACCCGGACTATTCTCCCTCCAAGCGGTGCCTTTGGCTTACCATCTGAAACTTAAATTTCCCACCCCGCAAGGTGTCGGCATCGTCCGAGGCAACCAAGAAGCAGCGCGATCGTGCTACATGACCACCGTCGGGGGAGGGGTGTTCCCCCTCGACGCTGTCGAGTTCAAACCAGAAAGGGACGGCCCTGCTCCCGGACCTGCCGTCAAGCTGGAGGAATTCCCATTTGACGCCGAGCACCTAGTGAAGTTCCTTGAGGGACGAGGTTCTAACTTGGCTAGAAGTAAATCTTTTGTAAAACTTTCGTATGTAAAGGGCCGTTTTTGCGGCCCTCCCTATCTTATACGAAAGAAATCTCTTTTTATTATACTCCAAATGCCTCGGCAGACCCGGCCTAATACCGAACAAGGGGATCGGCACCCAAGTCTTCACTCCGGTATCGTCCCCAACTCCTCGGTAGGTCCGACTCGACCTCAGGCTCGGGAGACTTCACAATGCCCCGAGCCGATCCCTCACGGACCGACAGGACCGAACCACCCTCCCTTCATCATTTCTTACACTATCAACCAGAGCGAAGAGTGAAATGAATTCCTTATTCATACTCCTTTATTGGGTTATGAGAAAACAAACAAAGACCGTTACAGAAACACTCCTCATCTCAAACTGAAGGAAGCCGCCCTCTCAGGGCCCCTCGGGTCCGACGAATGGCGGGATCACTCCGATCGAACAACTTGGAACTCTCTCTTTGTCATGATGGTCCTTCGGTTCGGCCACGGTCGACACACCGGCCACGGAGCTCTGGGCGTCGACGGGTCGCCTACGCTCCATTAGCAGTAGCGCAGAGGGTACCCCCTCCGCTCGCCGACCCCCCAAGGAAGAGGCCGAGACACCCAGCATCGTCCGGTAACGATGTATCTCCACCTCCTTCTCCACTATCACATCGCGAAGTAGCTTCTCAGAGGAGGGCCTCTGCATCGAGGAACTCGACATAGTATATCCGAGTCCGACACCCACGAGTTCCCGATCCACCATCGCCCTCCTCAGCCGGCTCGCCTCCTCACTAAGGGCTTCAGACATGTTCCTGTAATAATTAAAGGCCGCATCAGTGTCACGGGCCCCCTTGCGGTACCGAACCAAAGTGGCCTCCAATGCCTCAACCCTACTCCGGAGCCACGCCACGTCGGAACGACGGGGGTCCACCTCGGGAAGGGAAGCCACAACCTACAAGAGAACCAGCCAACTCAACACACATAAGCAAGGAGGTTCGGAAATATCCGAGGTCAAAAAACACTTGGCCGGTCAAAAATACTTTTTATAAATTGTGCTGCTTCTTACAAAAAATGTGGTGGCCAGTCCGCGGAAGGCAAATACAATCGAAGGGGGGAAAAAGAAAGATAAAACTATACAACTTGTTTTCCCACCTCGGCATCGGTCGGGTTCGCAGGAGGGTCGACAGCTGGGTTACCAACGGGCCCTTCCTCGCCAGGAGTCTTCGGCATCCCCTCGATCTCCATGTCATACTCAAAGTTGGACAGGTCGACGGTTGGGTAGAAGTGCCTCACATGACTAAGGGCCTTCGCGTAGCACTCATCCTGGGCCTTGATCACCATCCGCTGATCCGCATCCGTCAGCTCTTCCCTCTCCTTGGCGAACGCAGTCGTCAACTCCTCCTTCTCCTTGGCGAACTTCTTCTTCAAGGAGACCACCCTTTTCCCCCACTCTGCATCCTTGGCCTCGAGCTCGAGCTTCATCTGCTGCTCCCTCTTATGCGAGCCCTCGAGCTCGATCCGCATCTCCTTCATCTCCCGCTCGCTCTTATCCGCCCGAGCTCGCTCTTGTGACAGGGATGCTTCGTAGAGGTTCTTTACGTTAGCCCCCTGCATACAAGCCTACGACCGACAAACACAGATAAGAGAAGGACTCCCGAAGCAACATTAACAAGAGGGATATGGTCGACAAGCTTACCAGCACGGTGGCCTGCGCCAGGTGCGTAAACGCCACCTCTACGGGCTCGCTCTCCATCACCTGGCGATCGCGAGGGGTCGCCAACTTCTCCACCACCTCAACGGCCCGGGCTTCCTCAGTCAGACAGTCGCCCATCCAAACCGACCAGTCCGGTGCCCACTGTTGCCGCAACATCTCCACCACCGGGTCCTCTTCCTCGACCTCTACCAAGGGACCTTTCCCCTTGTCGAGATCGGATGCCCTCGCTTGGCCCTTGCCCCTCGAAGGGGCCACCCCCTTGCTCGTCTCCGAGCGAGTCCTCTTAGCCCTCGGCTCGAGCGGGGCCTCCGAGATAACTAGGGACGATTGCCTCGGCTTCTTCGTCGCCTCCTCCTTCTTCTTCTTCTCGACGTTCTCCTTCTTCATGGCGAGCCTCCTTGCCTTGATCGATGCTTCATCCATATCTACAGAAAAAACCATTAAGAGCAATGAGCAAGTATGAAAAGATCAAGAGAAAAGAAACAACTACATACGTAGAACGGCTGGGCTCAGTCCAACGCTCGCCAGGTGGGCCTCCATCACCTTCGTCCAATCAATACTAGGGGACAGACGGAGGCGCTCGACAAACCCCCACTCCTCGGCCGTCAGATCCCTCGGCCTCGGCGGTTGATAGCTCGGCTTAGAGTGGTTCCACCGGGTGGGAATGTCCCAGGGCTCTTCACTCCGGATCACCAGATATTTTTTCTTCCAATCCTTGATGGAGTCCGGATGGCTATGAACGACCTTCCCCTTACTCCGGGGGGAGATATAGTAAACACCCTCAGCCGCCGAGCTAATCATCAACATCGCTCGGAACACATTCAACCGCAGGGGTACCTTTTGTTCCTCGCACATCAGTACAAAGCAGATAATCTGCTTCCAAGAGTTCGGCCCGTACTGCATCGGCGCCAAGGAGGCCCAGTTCAGCACTTCCCGAACAAACGGGTGGACTGGCAGCCTCAGCCCGGAGATGAAGGCGTCCACTGGGAAGACGCAATACCATGCAAAAAGGGGATCGGTTGGGCGCAGAGTAGAGCTCGGCAACATCAATTCGTAGCCAGGCCCTATGTGATACGCCAGCTGCAAAACCTCCAAGTCCCCACCCTCCAAGATGGTCGGAATCACATCCATCATCACCCTCTTCCGACTCGGCGAAGAGGGCTGCACGCCAAAGAGCTCCTTGTCAGATAGGTCGTCGGGATACTGACGGAAAGGCTTCGGCTGTACGGGCGAACCTGTCATCAAATTACGGTAAACAGGCGCCTGGCTCGAACCACCAGTCCTCGACCCTGCCTTCCTCGGAGCCTTCTTCCTCCTCTTGGTTCGCTCCGGCGAGGGGATAGATAATGGCCCCAGACCGGTCGGCAGGGAACTCGGACCCGCACCCTGAACTGTGGGTCTCCTTACCGAGCCGCCCTCGCCTCCCTCCTCCTCGAAAGCCAACTCCAGAACACGGACACCATCCGAACCATCACTTGCTTCCTCCGACTCGCTACTCTCCACCACGAAGGGATGCCGAGGGCGTAACGGCCTCACATTGTGTACCTCCTCCTCACCTACTGGTTCCTCCCACGAAACCGAATCGGAAGGCTCCGCAGCGTGTACTGACTCCTCCTCGAGCACGGGCTCCTCCCACGACATCGATTTGGAGACAGGTTTCACGTCCCCCCTAGACGTCGACGCTGACGAGCCAGACTGAGCCCTATCCATCTGTACCTAAACTAAACAGACTTACCAACTAACCTGGGGTCACTTCGGAAGGACGAGTCTAGTACAGCAAACTGCAGGGACGAGCGCTGAAGTGTTAGGAAATTTTTGAAAAGGAAAGCAGCAAGAAAGAAGTGGGCGAAAGGGGGAGAGGGGGGAATATTTATAGAGGATGAAAACGGCTCCTCGATTTCCGCAATTACTGTTCACCTATTGACGTGCAACTGCCGCCTGGAAAATCGCGCCACATCCTCGAAACGTGCGCTGCTGACGTCATCCAACGCCAGGCTGGCAGCCAGACGCAGGGGTCGGTTCGGACGGGGTATTCGGCGGAAACAACATTTTAATTAAGATTTAAGGCGCCGTCCTTCGACAGACGCCCCGGGCTCCAGGGCTCGGTCGGTTCCCCTCTCACCCGCGAGCAGCTCGGGGCTTACAGCTTCGACAGCCGAAACCCCGAACAGTTCGAGGGTGGGACATAAACCACCACCGCCTGGAGCCCTATCGGAAGACAGATTGGCCTACCTCCAATCAGAGACGACCCATCTATCCGAGGCTCTTCAGCCCAAGTCCAGAATGCAGTTGATGCCCCTCCCGTCTAGATCTCTCTCGGGCCAAACAGCCATATCAAGGTCGTCTGACCCGAAAAAGGATCCAGACGGCAGAGCCACCACCAATCCGAGGCTCCTTATCTACCAGTCCGGATTTCGGTTATTACCCCTCTCGCCCTGATCTCCCCTGGATCTGGCTACCGTATCAAAGCCATCAGATCCAAGAGAAGATCCGGGCGGCAGAGTAACCACCTCTCCAACACAACCGGGGGTAAAGTTTTGCAAGAAACAGACGTCCGCCGGAGCAGACACCTCTGATGGCCAATAGACCACCCTTGCTGTGATCCAACCCACTACGGAGGGAGGGGTACTTATAGCCTCCCCCATAGGCCAGCCTTTATGACGTGGGGAAAACCAAACGACGGAAGCCCATGCGCCATGCATTTATTAGGCGGCGCAATTAAGGCCCCTGGGAAATTGGAACATCACACAGATCCCGGAGCGCCTTCAATGCTCCGCAAAGACAGCGGGCTACCCTGCTCAACATTCCTAAGGTGCAACGGTTCGCCCTCACCCTTGCCGACCCATAACCCCTCGCCAGCTCGAGGCCAAGTCTAGTACCAGGGTAGTCATATCAGGGAGGCTCAAACGGCTCGCCATCGCCCTTGCCGACCCGTAATCCCTCGCCGGCTCGAGGTCAGGTCTGGCACCAGGATAGTCTTCTCGGGAAGGCTCAACGACTCGCCCCCACCCTTGTTGACCCGTAATCCCTCGCCAGCTCGAGGTCAGGTCTAGCACCAGGATAGTCTTCTCAGGAAGGCTCCACGGCCCGCCATCGCCCTTGCCGACCCGTAATCCCTCGCCAAGCTCGAGGTCAGGTCTGGCACCAGGGCAGTCTTCTCAGGAAGGCTCAACGGCTTGCCATCACCCTTGTTGGCCCGTAATCCCTCGCCAGCTCGAGGTCATGTCTAGCACCAGGGTAGTCTTCTCAGGAAGGCTCCTCGGCCCGCCATCGCCCTTGCCGACCCGTAATCCCTCGCCAAGCTCGAGGTCAGGTCTGGCACCAGGGCAGTCTTCTCAGGAAGGCTCAACGGCTCGCCATCACCCTTGTTGGCCCGTAATCCCTCGCCAGCTCGAGGTCAGGTCTAGCACCAGGGTAGTCTTCTCAGGAAGGCTTCTCGGCTCGCCATCGCCCTTGCCGTCCCGTAATCCCTCGCCAAGCTCGAGGTCAGGTCTGGCACCAGGGTAGTCTTCTCCGGAAGGCTCAACGGCTTGCCATCACCCTTGTTGGCCCGTAATCCCTCGCCAGCTCAAGGTCAGGTCTAGCACCAGGGTAGTCTTCTCAGGAAGGCTTCTCGGCTCGCCATCGCCCTTGCCGTCCCGTAATCCCTCGCCAAGCTCGAGGTCAGGTCTGGCACCAGGGTAGTCTTCTCCGGAAGGCTCAACGGCTCGCCATCACCCTTGTTGTCCCATAAATCTCTCGCCAGCTCGAGGTCAGGTCTAGCACCAGGATAGTCTTCTCAGGAAGGCTCCACGGCTCGCCATCGCCCTTGTTAACTCGTAATCCCTCGTCCGCTCGAGGTCAGGTCTAGCACCAGGGTAGTCTTCTCAGGAAGGCTCAACGGCTCGCCATCACCCTTGCCGACCCATAATCCCTCGCCTGCTCGAGGTTAGGTCTGGCACCAGGGTAATCTTCTCAGGGAATCTCAAACAGTTCGCCATCACCCTTGCCGACCCATAGACTCTCGCCGGCTCGAGGATCGCTCTAAACAATCAGGACAACCCCCTCATGAAGACCCAGTGGTTCGCCGTCCCATTTCTACAACCGTAAACACTCCTCCACGGCTAGCTCCCGCACCCCCGCAGGAGTGGGGGGCTTGTGTGGTAGGGTAAAAATGGCTTGGGGCCCAACCAGGGCCCAATACAACTCACTCAAAAATGGTAGAAACAGCAGTCTAGTTCGGCTTCGAGCCACTGCAGGGTCGGCACCGAACCTCCAGTTCACCCCCACAGATCTGGACTCCTCGTATCCGATGAGCAGCGATGGCCCTTGGCCTCCGATCCACGATAGCCCTCCAAGCCGTCCGCCCATCCTGGGGTAGAATGAAGATGACTTGGCACACCCTACGCCACCAGATTCTCCCAAGAAGCACAGAAGCCCCATGATCTGCCATGTCAGCTCCAAATACCACCAAGGGCTTTGCCGCGTCAGCCCTATACCACTCCTGGTACTGCCATGTCAGCCCTAAACCACCTGGGCCTTCTGCCACGTCAGGCCCATGGGCTTTCGGGTTCAGACCCGGCCCCCAAGCGGATCCAAACCCGGTTGGAATTCTCTATAAATACTAGACCCTCACCCACCTTTTCAGGTAACCAATCTTTTGCCACTTAAATTCACCTAGTTATTGCTACTCTCTCACAGAGACTGACTAGAGCGTCGGAGGGTCTGCCACCGGGATAAACCTCGGTGTTTCAGGACCGTCTGCAGGTACACAAGACCTCGGATCCGAACCCTCTGATCCGAGCCGAGGCATCCACCCCACTCCGAGCCCGTCGCAGGTTCCGCCCGGTCAGCCGAGGGTCGTCAGACGAGCAGCTTTCTCCTTCAATATAAATCGAGTCCGTACTCACACCTGGTGCATCCACACGTCTCCCAGAAATAAACCGCATCACTTATATATATATACAGACAGCCATGGATTCCTTTTAGGTTGGAAATACTATTCCAACAAAGTTTTAGAGTGTGGCCAAAGTTTAACATATTATGGTGGATAACAAATTTATTTTAGACCCATTGTATGACCGTGAATTTTTATAAGTTCGTTAATATATTTACGCATGCTAATAAACCTTCTCCATTTAAAACACTAGTATAATGCACGTGCAATGCACGTCTATAAAAAAGTTTAGTCATTAAATTAAATGAAATTGTATACTTTGATCTGACGTGCATGACACAGGGATGTTTAGTGGATGTAGTTTGCACGTATATTGTACGGGTTTGCTCAGTTACAGAATTAGGGTTTGTTTGTTTACAACCCCAACTCTCCCATTAAAATAGTAGAGATTGTGTTTTTTCAATGACATTTCAGTAACTCGGCGAACTATCAAAAATCGATTTCTCAAAGAATTTTTGCTTTTGCATGATGATATTTTAATTTTTTTTTTTCCTTTTTTTTTGTTAAATGTACTATTTTCCATTTAAAAAGAATTTCATTAATTCAAATTTGTTATTTTTCATTAAGAAAACATGTCATAATTTATTTGATTTAAGTAGATAATTTGAATTGAAATAAGAATTGATGCTGCTTGTTTTCGGTGCGGGAGCGACATGGGTGAGTTCTTGTGATTTGTGAAGTGGAAGGGACAGATCTTAACCGCAAATTCGGTCGGTTTCTGGACGTCGGTCCAGAAGAGTAGTTAGTGGCTGGCCGACCGGAACACCTGCAAAGCGCCTAGAAACATTGTGAATTAATAAAATTCTTTTTAAATGGAAAATAGTACATTTAACATAAAAAGGAAAAAAAATTAAAATATCATCATGCAAAAGCAAAAATTTTTTAAGAAATCAATTTTTGATAGTTCGCCGAGTTTCTGAAATGTCACTGAAAAAACACATTGTTTTAGATGGAGAATGTTTATTAGCATGCATAAATATATTAATGAGCTTATAAAAAATCACGGTCATACAATGGGTCTAAAATAAATTTGTTATCCACCATAATATGTAAAACTTTGGCCACACTCTAAAGCTTTGTTGGAATAGTATTTCCAACCTAAAAGGAATCCATGGCTGTTTGTATATATATAAGTTTAAAAAAAAAGTAAAAAAAAATTATAACTGATGCCGTTATTCCAATTAATGGCATCAATTATAATTTTTTTAAACTTTTTTTTTTAACTTTTTATTAATTCTTTCTGTTTCCAAACAACGGCAAGAGTGCATATTGATATATAACTGATGCCGTTATCTCCAATAACGGCATCAGTCATTCGAATGCCGTTATTCAGGATAACGGCATTGTTTATAAGTTTTTTTCACACTTAGAATTTTTTAAAGTTAGAAGATTCACACTTGTAAGACAAATATACTGATGCTGTTATTCCAAATAACGGCATGCAATTTTTTTTCAAACAGATGCCGTTATTGGGAAGAACGGCATCGAAATAACCTATGCCATTTTTCCCAATAATGTTTCTTGCTGACGTGTCCTAAACAAGGGCATATCGCTAATTGTTTTGGGAAGTAGGGTAGACGGCTAAATATTTTCAAAAAGTGGGGCAGTACGGCAAAATTTTTGAGATGGTTGGGGAGAGAGAGTGTGTAGGGGGTGTTTAATATTATAAAGGGTATTGATTATGGTTTGTGGTGGATTTTTTCCCAAACCGTCCCTCTTTTTGAAAGTTTTTCCCAAACTGCCCTAATTTTAAAAAAATATTCCAAAATGCCCTACTTACTTTCTGAAAAAGCGAGTTTGGGATTATTCCATCGCTTTTCCTAAAATCGAGTGTAAGGCTTTGGTTTTCACTTGCCTACACTCGCTTTCTCAAAAAGCGAGGGGATTTATCCCAAAGCGAGGGTCGATTGGGGCTTTTTAGCCCCCATGCTTGAATTTCAGATCTCACTTTCTCTTTCAACTCTCTATCTTCCTCTTCCTCTTCTAACCCCGAAACCCTAACCCATCTCTCATCTCATTTTCGTCAATTAACCCATAAAATTCGTCGATTAACCCAAAAATCCTCACATTTCTCATCTCATTTCAATTTTCCACTTCTCTCATCTACATATCTCATCTCGATTAACCCAAAAACCCTAAACCCCAATATCCAAGAGTTCGTTCATTTTCGAATTTGGGGATAAAGAGTGCGGTTGAAGGAGCTTCTTCGACCTCCTATTCACTATCTACATATTCAATTACCCTACTTTAACGGTATATTTCTCATACTTTTTCTTTTTTTAATTTCGTGTTCCATTAACATTGTATGTGTGTTAATTCGACCCAAAATCACCCAATTTTTTTGATTTTACAAGTATACATTGGATCTTCAAAATCACACAGAATTTGCCTTGCACTAACATTGGATTTTCAATTTTTGGTTAATTAAGCATTATTATCGAACTTGTTTGTTTATAAGTATGTTATAAATTTTTGAGTATATGTAGGTATATAGTATGTTCCATTTTGAGTATATGTAGGTATACAGTGTAAAAATTGGGTATATATATGTAGATATATGTAGGTTATATATTTTTGGTATAGTTAATAACAATTTGTTTAAGTTGTAGTGTACTCTTGGCTATTATAAATGGCACGCACGATGGGTAATGTCGAGGAAGGATCAAGTAGTAACCTCCAAATACTCGAGGCGACGGACCACGTACTTCTTTTGGCCCACCTCCTCGCGGTGGACGTGGTAGTGGTCGTGGTGGTACCGAGACAGGTTTAACACCGCGGGCCATTATTGAGATAGTGAAACTAAAATATAATTATTAGATTTCATTTAAGAAAGTTTGGAACATTGTATATGCTGGTATTTTGTCTGCTATGGAATTGCAAAATGAAGTGGTATTGAGACTCGGTACGATCAGAGATAACACACAACTCAGTACGATCGGTGACAAAATACCGAATGCAACTTATGAACCATGTCCAAGTATTTATACTATCTCCATCAACTAATGCAAATGCAAATGGAAATAAGCTATCATTCGCATCCAGGAAAATAGTAATTAACAAACAACCCTTATACTTACCGTACAAGTGAGTTCCGTCAACACTAATAACAGGTCTGCAAGACTTGAAACCTTCAATCGAAGGACCAAATGCCCAAAATACTCCTTTGAATGTTTCTTCGCTAAGACTAGACTGATATTTATCCCAGTGAACAACGGTTCCTGGATTTGCTGCTTGTATCGATAGAAGAAAAGACAACTTCGTATATACATCTTCAAAGGTACCGAACAATCTCTCAATTGCTTTTTGTTTTGCAATCCAAGCTTTCTTATATGGAATCTAATAATTATATTTTGATTCATTATCTCAATAATGACCCGCGGTGTTAAATCTATCTCGTAAATCTATCTTGGTACCACCACGACCACGAACACGTCTACCGCGAGGAGGTGAGCCAAAAGAAGTACGTGATCCATCGCCTCGAGTATTCGGAGGTCTACTACTCGATCCTTCCTCTACATTACCCATCGTGCGTGCCATTTATAATAACCGAGAGTACACTACAACTTAAACAAATTCTTATTAACTATACCAAAAATATATAACCTACATATATCTACATATATATCCAGTTTTTATACTGTATACCTACATATACTCAAAATGGAATATACTATACACCTACATATACTCAAAAAATTATAACATACTTATAAAAAAACATGTTCGATAATAATGCTTAATTAACCGAAAATTAAAAATCCAATGTTAGTGCAAGGCAAATTTTGTGTGATTTTGAAGATCCAATGTTTACTTGTAAAATAAAAAAAAGGGTGATTTTGGGTCGAATTAACACACATACAATGTTAACGGAACACACAATTAAAAAAAGCAAAAGTATGAGAAATGTACCGTTAACGTAGGGTGATTGAATACATAGATAGTGAATATGAGGTCGAAGAAGCTCCTTCAACCGCACTCTTTATCCCCAAATTCGAAAACGAACGAACTCTTGGATATTGGGGTTTAGGGGTTTTGGGTTAATCGAGATGAGATATGAAGATGAGAGAAGTGGAAAATCGAAATGAGATGAGAAATGTGATGATTTTTTGGGTTAATCGACAAATTTTATGGGTGAATCGACGAAAATGAGATGAGAGATGGGTTAGGGTTTCGGGGTTAGAAGAGGAAGAAGAAGATAGAGAGTTGAAAGACAAAATGTGAGATCTGAAATTCGAGCCTGGGGGTTAAAAAGCCCCAATCGACACTCGCTTTTTCAAAAAGCGAGTGTGAGATAAATTCCCTCGCTTTTTGAGAAAGCAAGTGTAGGCAAGTGAAAACCAAAGCCTCACACTCGCTTTCTGGAAAAGCGATAGGATAAATCCCAAACTCGCTTTTTCAGAAAGCGAGTAAGGCATTTTGGGATTTTTTTAAAAAAAAAGTAGAGCAGTTTGGGGAAAATTTTCCAAAAAAAGGGACAGTTTGGGAAAAAATTCGTTTATGAGGTTACTGGAAGATATAGTGGGCAGTAATTAGGGGAGAGTGGGTATAGTTATGAGAGATGGGGGGATCTGGTTGGGTTTTGGGTAGTGGCTTTGAAAATGTGGGTTTGCGTTAGGATCCAATAGGATTTGGACTTAGATCTGAAATGTGGGCTCATCTTTGGGTTTCAGAATATATATTGGTTTTGGGCTTACTCAAAATTTAATAGTCAAACAATAATATAATAGGGCATGGGCTTGCGTTGTGGGCTTGAAAAATAACTAAATAAATTACAGGCTGGTTTTGGATTAAGTTTAAAAATTAATAAATGCAATAGGAAAAGAAACAAACTTCTAGAATAAAATAAAATTCCTGTTAAAATATAAATCGTTTGAAATAACTACAAATACATTTGACGTTTATAAGGAACTCTACTAGGAAATCCAATTAAAATTAATAAAAAATGAATTTAAGGTGAAAAAATAATTTATAAAGAATTAAAATACAGAAATACATATTAAATACGTACAGACAGAAACAGGGTTACAATATAACAATTAAATTAAAATATCTATAATGCTAATAAAATAGTCATTGCAAAATTTAGTACTACAAAAGACTACTTGACCATTGGGAAGGATACCACAATTTCAAAAAAAAAAAACAAAAAGCCAGCAATAACCAAAGTTGTCAAATCATGTATCGCATTGTCCATAATTTTATTGTATATGTATCGTGCATCTATCGTATTGTGTATCGTAAGCTTTTTGTCACATACTCAAAAGGGTCATTTTAGTGAGCTTAAACTATATACTTTAAAAACATGAACAAATTTATAAAATGGATTGCACTGACAACTAAAAACAAGTGATAAAGACCTTTTTGCATGTTCATAACGGTTACAAAACCCTTAAGTCGGAACAATTTGGAAATTTGAGGCATTGCACATTTACAACCCTTACTTTTTATATAATTATAATTATTCTCAAGTAAAATTACATGGAGGGTGTGGGGGTTTGGTGAGTGGTGCACATGTAATGATATAAGCCTCATGTTCTGCATCATATCTTCTTCAAAACCTTATTTTCCGCCCCAAAATCTCATCTTTTCATCCCATAGTATACAAAAAAAAACACAAAAACTAATGGCGTCAATAAAGAAGACAAGAAGATGAAAAGGAAGAAAATAGAAGAACGAAGGGAGGAGGGGATCACACTTGTTGATGGCGAGAAATCTAAAAGTCAGTCTCGGAGTCAATGACGATGGTATATGCAGAAAACAAAGAAGGCGAGAAGAATAGAAGCAAAGGAAAGAGCGAGGGCGTATATGAGTTTCAGGGGGCCCTAAGCAAGTCCTCAAATGAGATTCAATAACACCTAGTTGTTACAACTTACAAAGTTCATTTTTCCTTCAATTTTTCAATCATTTTCTTCAATTTCAGCCTCAAATCAAAATTGAATACCTCTTCTTCCCCAAAAGATTTCTGAAATTATAAAATAAAAATACTAATTAAATGATTTTAGGCATGTTGCATACAAACTATATAAACTAATTGAAATGAGAATGAAATCAAAAGTTAGAACATTCCCACTTCAATCGAGTTGAAAACTACATAACAGAAGGAGACCGGGGACTGTGGAGGGTTGGAGGTGGCTAGGAAGCACCGATTCGGGTGCGGGGATGCGGGTGCGGCGGATACGGGTGCGGGTGCTTGATTGCAACAACTTCCAAAAATAGTGGGATACGGGTGCAGCTTAGATTCGGCTAATATTTAAATAATTATTTTATATAATTACATATTTATATTTTGTATTAAAAAAATCAAAATCACTGTCATTCATCATTCATTAACTAAGAGATTGAAAACGACAATATAGCACAACATAGTTATACAACTCTAAATACAGTCATAAAACACTAACATGTCTAATATAGCAAAACATAGTCATAAGGTCTAACACAACACAATGTAGTTAGAAAACGAGATCTAAAGTGAAAGAAATGATTTGGGGGTCTAGAAATTTAGTGGTGTTTTATTGAAACATGTTTCGGGGTTTGAGCCAAAAGATATCCAAACTCTACCTAAAAACCAAGACCTGTGTCGTGTCACACTGAATACCACACCCTATTTTATGGTTTTAATTTAAGTTAATGGGACATGCTTCTCTGCCCCCGGTACGTGTCCCGCCGCACCCAACCGCACCTGTGTCTGATATGAGTCCGACTCGAGTGTGACTGCCTCCGTGAAGAGTTTGTGCTTCCTAGGGAGGCGGTCTTAGATTGGGGCCGACTGTTAATGACGAGTGGAGGAGGTCGATGGGTCGGGGTCCTCAGTAGTGATGGAGGAGGCCAATGTGATGGGATTTTGTTTTTTGTTTTTTTTGGTGGGGGGGGGGTGATGATGAGAATTGAGAGAAAAGATAAAAAAAACTGAAGTGACGTGAGAATTGAGAGAAAAAATAAAAGATACTGAAGAGACATTTAAAATTCCTAGATTTATGGGCCAAAAAACTGATCTAGAAAGTAAACAGTATCATTTTTTCAGCCCAATATTACATACACATATATATATATAAGAAACTTCAAAATTTTGGTGCCCCTATAAAATTTGGCGCCGAAAGCAGTTGTCTGCCCCCGGAAACCAATTCAATGAGAAGGTAAATTTGTTTTGGTTATTGATGATGAGTTTTCTTATTTTACCAAGTTTGCCTGTTAGTTTAACAAAAAAATTGTTTCTGCATTCAGGTTTGTTTTTATAATTTAAATCATAGTATGTGCCTTATCGGAGCAATAATTATTGCGCTATACTTTACCTTACCGTGTGATTGGTAAGATGGAAAATTTCTGGCAAACTCAATATAAGATTAACCCTACTTGTAGTTTTATGCTAGTATTTATATCTCTGACCTGTATATGTGATACATGCGATGCCAAAATAGCCAACAAGAAATAAAAACATGTATAATGTGACACAATACACAATATAGACATCACTGTGTTGAAATAAGAAATTCTAAATTAATGTGTTTTTTTTAAACCTCTGTAGTGTGTTACAATATTGACATTGTTGTGTTTTTTTGATAAAAGATGACCTAGGTCATAGTTTCATTAATGATGATTAAATAAACAAAGTAGTACAATAATATCTCAAAAGCCACATCCTAAAGGTTCACTAATATAACATCTGGCACAGAAAGGCAGTGCCTACATCGCAACAAAGTAAAAAACATAAGAGCTACACCAGTAATCTATCGAACGCGTCCCCGACTGGGTAGGAGACGTTCTTCCAAATGCAACTCTCGGACGCTACTCTCCTTCGTTGATTTTCATCCTCTTCCTAGCATCCGCCGCACCTGCCCAATCATGGATAAGAAGGAATATTCTATGCATAGATGTTGGAAATCTATAAAGTTTGTTGCGGAAGTTTAAGTCATTTCGTTCTACCCATAGGTTCCACAATGTAGCTGCTACTGCTATATCCCAAGCCCGTTTATTCTCTATCCTGACATTTCCCTCTCTAATTATTCCCCAGATATCTGCGGTAGCCCTAAGCCTGAGTGTACAACCAAACCCCTTACAAACTACTTCCCAAGTTAGGGTAGCCTTAGGACATATGAAGAAAATGTGTGTGGTGTCTTCTTCTGTATCTAAGCAGCACTCGCACTTTGCATTGATTTGCATATTTCTCTTCCTAAGGTTAGCTTTGGACAGTATTGAGTCGTTGTGCACAAGCCAGCAAAAGACTTTGATTTTTAGAGGAACCCGAGTCCCCCAGATGATGCTTTCTTCTTTACATCTTAGACCACCATTGTTGATCCATCTATACATTGATGACACCGAGAATTGATTTGATTCATCAGCGTTCCAACATCTTTCGTCTGTATTGCTGTTCGGTTGACCCCCTTCTGCTTGAATAAACCTATTTAGTTCTTCGAATTAGGCTATACTATCCGGATTTAGCCTGTCGGAGACCAACAATCTGAGTTTTCCTTTCTTCCAAACGTTTGCTAATGACGAATCCAAGTTGGTTGTTAACTCCGTAGCTAGTGGGAATAGGTTTTCCAATGTCCTGTTTCCGCACCACTTATCTTTCCAAAATCTGGTATTCTTTTCGTTTCCTATCTTCCATCTAGTATTAATGTTGCAGATCTCCCCTTGTTTTGTTACTCCTTTCCACAGAAGCGATACCTTAGCATGCGCGCTTCTGCCTCCAAATCTATATTTTCTTCTCTTTCTGAATAGGTCAAACGAGTAACACCACCAACTCTTTTGTATATTATAGATCTTCCACCACCACTTGCTAAGTAGTGCTCTATTCATATCGTGTAGATTTAGAATTCCAAGCCCGCCAAATTCTCTTTTCTTACACACTCTACCCCACTTGACGAAATGATACCCTTTGTTACCCTCGTTTGTTCCTTTCCACAGGAATCTTCTTCTTAGTTTATCAATCTTATTGATAACCCACTTGGGCAATTCATATATTGACATCAGGTACAGCGGAATTGCAGTAAGAACCAAGTTTAGCAGTGTGATCCTTCCTCCTAGCGACAGGAACCGACTCTTCCATCCTGCTAGTTTCCTAGCGATCTTTTCGATTAGGAAGGTCCAATCCTCCCTTAAAAGCAAGCCCAGTCTAATAGGCGTACCTAGGTATTTGATTGGAAAATTGCCCTTCACACATCCTAGAATGTCCGTTATGTTGCCTACGGAGAGTGATAATTGTTCACTTATAGGGATGATGCTTGTCTTGTTAAGATTTACTTTTAAACCTGACCACCCTTGAAAGCATACCAGAGCTGCCTTAATAGCTATCACCTCTTCGACTTTAGCCTTCCCGAACAAAAGCATGTCATCCGCATATTGAAGTATCGTCATAGGTTGTGCAATCCTTTTATCTCTATCCTTTTGATGGCATTGTGTTCTTGAGCCCTCCTTATCATTTCTGCCAGGTCATCTGCGACGATAGCGAAAAGAAGAGATGATAGGGGATCCCCTTGCCTTAGCCCTCTTTGCATCTGATCTCTTTTTCTTGCCATCTGTTAACTTGTATGGACGATTTTCCTCCTTAGACACACTTTTTAATCCACGCCCTCCATTTTGCTCCGAAACCTTTGAGCGACAATGCTTCGTCCAGACAATTCCAATGCACCGAGTTGTATGCCTTCTGAAAGTCTAGTTTCAGGAGAAATCCATCCGATTTTGCTTTTTGCCCTCTGTACACTATCTCGTGGGCTGATGCTATGTTGTCCATGATGTCCCTCCTCGGATAAAGCCACTTTGCGACGGCGCCACCATGTCTTCTAAATGCGGTGCCAATCTCTGAGCCAGCACTTTCGTAATAATTTTGAACAAGCCATGTAGCAGACTGATCGGCCTAAAGTCTTCATACGTAAGTACATCACGTTTCTTAGGGACTAGGATGATAAAGGCATAGTTGAGCCTATCTAGGTTTGCCCTATCGTCTTAAAGCTCGTGAAAGATGTTCATCAAATCCTCCTTCATGAATTGCCAATATAATTTGTAGAAGAAGATAGGCAGCCCATCAGGACCTAGTGCCTTGTCCTGGTCGAGTTTCGTAATTGCTTCATAAACCTCTTCTTCCGTAAATTTGGTCTCTATACCTTCGCTTCCATCTATTTTAGAGGAGCCCTACATGTCCGAAGCTAGATTGCATCTACCGTTTGTTCTTCTGCCTAGCAAGTCATGATATTTCTTGTCTAGATGCTCTCTGATCAGCTCCTCATTCTCTGTCCAGGTTCCGTTCACTGATAAACCCGTAATATGATTTTGTCTTGTTCTACCATTTGCCACATTGTGGAAATATTTTGTATTTGCATCCCCTTCCCTAAGCAATTGTATTCTTGATCTCTGTTTCCAGTATATCTCTTCCATTGTCCCTATCTGCTGTAGCTCCAATCTATTGCTTGCCATCTCGTCTTTTTCTGATTCCAACAGCTCCCTTTCCTCCTGCATTGTTTCCAATTCATGTATTCTGATTCCTACCGCCTCTCTTCGTAGATGTACATCGCCCATCTTCTGCTTTGCCCACCCTTTTAGCCTCCTACGTAGTCGCCTTGTGTTCTCCACCCAAATTTCGACTGCTGATGTTTCGTTGGTGTGGTCAAACCACGACTCGGTGATTGCTTGGCGCGTCTCGTCACAAGTCGTCCAGGCTTTCTCGAATATAAAGATAAAGTGCTTGCTTCTATTCCCCTGCCCACACTCTATAACTAGGGGTAGGTGATCGGATGTGTATTGCAAAGTGGACCTGACTCTTGCTAGAGGGTACGCTTCCTCCCAGTCGTTGGACAACAGGATTCTAACTTTGTCAAAACTGGATTTCGTTGCAAGTTCGACCAGGTGAATTTTCTGTCTCTCATCTCTAATTCCAACAATTCCAATTTATCTATGGTAGAATTGAAGGATTCCTGCTTGTTGTGTTGGATAGGTATATTGCATACATATGTCCCGTCCACAAAAATGACTTTCAAAGAGAAACAATTATTTCTTAGAGCTACTCATCCATGAGATGGACTTTTAAGAGTAATTCCAGAGTTTTTTTAAAAAAAATTTCTTTTTCTTTCAATAGAATTCATTCATCCTTCGCCATCTCCTCATTTCATCTTTATTTTTTTTTCCAACCATCGTCCCATCGTACTTTAATGAGATAATTGCAACTGTACTTTGTAAGTATTGTTTTTTTTTGATGAACCGGATAGAGCCTTACGACCCCAGCCAAAACAAAATATATTGATAATAACAAAATGTACAGAAGGAAGCTTTACAAGCAGTAAAGACCATTCAAACAAACAAACACAAATAATCCAGAACAAAGACGCAAACTAAACGAACGACAAAACCCGCAGACTAACGATGCTGCAACAAAATGCTAGCTCAACAGCAGCCGGGAGCAGCCGGCAACACGGGGACAACCAGTACAGAACCCAAGCCTGAAGGGCTGTCGAGGAGTCGCAGACGAGCAAAAGAAGCAAACCGGACTCACGCATGGGCTGACCGCACACATGCACATCAGGCACTGACGCAGTTCACCCAAAGAAGAGCATTTAGAGGCCCAGTCCCGCAGGACGAAGAGTCACGTGCAGCGAGGCTGCGGAAGTGGTCCAAAAAGAGACCGCCAAAAGTACGGCCGAATGCACAGCCGATAAAAATTAAGCAATCATACCAAAGATGCAGAGAAGTAAAATACAAAGAACAAGAACAGAACAAGAATGATATAATCGCCCCGCAAAGTGGGGAATAGAGCTACAAAAGGCCACCAACCATAATAACCATACATTAACAGTAGTGAGAGAAACAAAAAGCATCAGGTGTACATTCAGAGAGTCCCACCAATCAGATGCACATCCAAAAAGCATAAAAAAGAAACTTACAAAACATGATAAAGCCAGAGAGAGGAGCGGGCACAGTGAACAAAATGAACACTGGCAAAAGCAGCAAGAGGGAGCTCAAAAAAGAGCTAGAAACAAACCATGCTGGAACTCCCAAACGATCCACAGGATTCAGACCTAAAAAAAGAATTGCATCAGTGCAATCAGCATATCCAGGATAACACAATAAATAAGAATGCATTCTAACAAAAAGGGACAGTACAACCGTAGCATCAAGAATTAAATAGCGTTAAGATTGGTAAGACAATTGAATGCCGAGAGTAGTCTATGACTCTAAAGGGCTTCCTTCGCTGCGTTGGTCAAGGATGAAGACCAAAAATCGAACAGAAATAGAGATTCGTCGATAAGAGCGGAAATGGGCTGCTCGCGGTGCCTGAAAATTCTATGGTTCCTTTCTTTCCAAGAGATCCAGATAATGATGTGAACCGATAAATACCAAGATTTGTGATACCTAAAAGACGGGGGAATAGTCGAATACACCGATTTGAGATCGGCGGGCAAAGGATTGAATTCCCAAGCAAGAGAGCATAGTTTCCAAAGGGGGCGAGTGAATTCGCAATTCACGAAAAGGTGATCTACGTCCTCGAAAGAGGTGGAGCAGAGGGGGCACAATTGTCCCCAGGCCAAGTTTCTTTTATTGAGAATCTCAACGGTT
This sequence comes from Hemerocallis citrina, assembly GCA_017893485.1. Classification (NCBI taxonomy): domain Eukaryota; kingdom Viridiplantae; phylum Streptophyta; class Magnoliopsida; order Asparagales; family Asphodelaceae; genus Hemerocallis; species Hemerocallis citrina. Next base: position 756,265 of record JACEHZ010000312.1, on the reverse strand, counting down.
AGCAGTTTATTGTTAAACGCAAGCCAGGATGTGATTTTGGCTTTAAGAGGTGCACAAGAACTCCAAATAATTTTGGAAAAAGGCGAGAGGATTCCTCTGAAGTTCAGGAATTGCTAAAAGGATTTGAACGAAAAAACCCCGGCCGAATTCCAACGCCAAGAGTAACCATCTGTCGTCGATCCCTCAAACTCGTTGAGGGAGGAAAGGAGATCGAAAAATTGAGTACCGCTATTCTGCGGAAGAGAGCCCGAGATAGGGATGAGCCATACTCTAAGAGATTGGTGAAATGTGAAAGACTCTTCAATCGTAGCCTTCGGAAAAAGGGCCGATTGATAGATGAGGGGAAAGGCAGAAGCAAGCTTCGTGTTACCGATCCAGAGGTCCGTCCAGAAACTGGTTCTGGAACCTGTTTGGCATTTATGGGAGATCCCGCAAAGGAAAGTAGGAATTGCTTTCCAGACGCCCTTCCAGAAAGGAGAGGCGTTGCGATGGATAGGCAGAGAAAGGTCCCACCAATGGTGCGTAGGGGAGAATTATGCTTTAATGCTTTGGATCCACGGAAGATGTTCGAGAATTAAGAACCTCCAAATCCATTTGCCCAGTAAGGCGATGTTGTGATGCCTGAGATTCAATACTCCGAGGCCTCCAGCTGCTTTAGAAGAGCAGACAAGATCCCAGTTGCAAAGATGCGATCCTGGTTTAAACGAGGCAGAACCCGACCAGAAGAAGTTACTTCTAATTTGGTCTAATCTCTTTATGACCCAAGCGGGTAGAAAATAGAAAGACATCATGTATAGCGGGATAGAAGAAAGCACCGAGTTAAGGAGAATAATACGTCCACCGCGGGAAAGAAATTTACCAGACCAGACACTGAGTCTGGATTCAACTTTGTCCAACATGGGGGTCCAGTCAGATTTATGGAGTTTACCCCATCTCAGGGGAATACCTAGGTAGGTAATTGGGAAGGAGGCGACTGGACAATTAAAGAAATTGGCAATCTCAGTCTGACGGTTTGGGGAACCGCCCAACCATAGTACCGAGGATTTTCGAAAGTTGATGGAGAGTCCCGACGCAAGCTCAAAACAATACAGGAGCAGCTTGAGATTCCGAAGGGATTGAAAATTAGGTTGGAGAAAGATGATCGTGTCATCTGCATACTGAAGGTTAAGGACTCCGTGAAATTGATTGGAGGAGCCCAATCCCTGAATGACTTGCGCATTCCAAGCATTACGCAGGAGTTTACTAAAGACATCAGCCACAAGAGAGAATAATAGAGAAGAAAGAGGGTCTCCTTGACGAAGGCCACACATAATTTTGAATTTGTGACCTTCTTTGCCATTAATAATGATAGAAGAGGTGCCCGAGTATAGGCTGGATCGAATCCAGGCGATCCATCTGGGACCAAAGCCTCGATGAAGTAAGATATTAATCAAGAAATCCCAACTCACATTATCGTAAGCCTTTTGGAAGTCAAGTTTGAGGAGAACACCCTCAGAGTTTGAACGGTGACAATGAGAGATGATTTCCTGGGCAGAGGCCACGCTGTCCAGGATGAAACGGTCTCTGATGAATCCCGATTGGGCCTGGTCAATGAGGGGGGAAATGACCGAGCCAAGTCTAGCAGCAAGCACTTTCATAATGATTTTGAAAGTGGTGTTAATAAGGCTGATAGGCCGAAATTGGTTGACGGTATTAGCACCCAATACTTTAGGAATCAAGACAATATGCGCGTAGTTAATACGATCGAAGGAGAACGACCCTTGATGAAGGTCAGAGAATAATTGGAAAAAATCATCTTTAAGCAGATCCCAAAATTTTTGAAAGAAAAAAGTCGGGAAGCCATCCGGGCCAGGCGCGGCGTCGTTTTTTAGGGCGAACACCGCAGATTTGATTTCCTCCATAGAAAAAGGAAGTTCTAGTGAGTCTAAATCCTGAGATGGAGGCCCATAAAGACGGTCCCAGTCAAAATCAATAGAAGGAACTTTGGGAGACCCGATGAGATCCTTATAAAAGGATAGAAAGGCTCCATGAATCTCATGGTTGGCGCACAGATCGCTGCCATTGTGAAGAATCGAGGAGATCCAGTTACAGCGTTGGCGATGCGAAGCAAAGTTGTGGAAGAAGGAAGTGTTCCCGTCCCCTTCTTTTAACCACTTGGTCTTGGCCCTTTGGGCCCATTTCAAGTGGTCTTGCAGAAGGATGGCGGAATAATCGATCTTACACGCGAGGCGTTCGGATCGATGGGAATCGGGTAAGGGCCCCAGTTCTTCCAATCTGTCAAAAGATTCAATCGTAGCCAAAAGGTACTTTTTAAGGAAATTGGTGTTATGCTGTCTTTCAGAATGCCAGATTTTACAACCAAACTTAATAGCGTGGAGTTTAAGAAGGATATTGCCAAGTCCTGAGGAGCCAGAGACCGAGGAAAGACATTCCCGAACTAGATTCACAAACAGCTGGTCTTGTAACCAAAGTTTTTCGAATCTGAACTTGTGGTGGTGAGCAAAAGGGAAATGAGAGTATAGTGCGATAGGGGTTTGGTCAGAGGAAGGATTGGGGAGCGCTTTAGAGAAAGAGTTGTGGAAAAGGGAGATCCAGTTGTGAGAGACTAGAAAGCGATCGAGCTTGGCAAAAGTAGGAACAAGACGAAGGTTAGACCAAGTGAATAAACGACCGTTCAACGGAAGGTCGGTGAGATGCAATTGACGGATACAGTCGTTAAAGCAGGACGATTGCCCGTCAAGTTGCGAAGGGGAAGATCTTTTAGAAGCGAATCTGGTGACGTTAAAGTCACCACAAAGGAAGCAGAGACCATCAGTGTATGCTTGAAGAGAGATAAATTCGTTCCAGAAAAGTTGGCGCCTGTCGGGCGTGGAGGGACCATAGACAGAGATGACCCAAATATTGCAATTTTGGACCGTCCAGAAAAGTTGGACAATAAGGAAGAACTGCAGACTTTGTAAGTATTGTTGCATAGAGTATAATTTAATTTCATTACTGTATTAAGCAATCATACCCCATCTTCAAAAGTTAAAGTTTCGAAATTATACTGTTTCATTTTTTAAAAAATGGTTTGACCCTAGGTAAGATGATTCCACTACAACCTTACAGGATTAGGCTAATATTAGGTCAACTCCCAAATACCAAATACATGCTACCTAAGTGACATCCATTCTAGTCCAAATCTAATTTTATCTGCTTGCCTAACACCACCACCACCACTCCAAGAAAAACAATGAGTCCAAAATACATGCAGTGAAGCTAGTGGTTCTCAACTCCTACATCACTTTCTAACAACCACCACCATTACAAATACAAATTACTAGCCTCCCAACTCATATCTTCTTATCCATTTAAATATTGGTTGTTGCCTTTGATCTCTCATCACTTCTTTCTACTAGGATAATTAGCATCACACAACTATACAATTTATTTTTCTTTCAGGTTCATGAATTATTATAACATATAGCTTTGTGGGGTCAAAAAAGTAGATTAGCTACCTGCTAGTTCTTTGGATGCACATGCCGTTCTCTCTCAACTCCTCTCATTCCTTTGATATATTCATTCACCTATATATGGATGCCCCCTACAGAAGCTGAAGAGAAGAGTTAAAAAGAGTTATTGAAGATTCAGTCAGTTTTGATTTTGAGAAAGAGAATTTCAATGGCTTTGGAGATTGAAGATGATGTATTTTATGCAGAAATTAGCAAGCAAATTGCTAAGTTAGTTACGGATGATGAGGAGGACGATGTGTTCTTCCCAGTTCAGAGCCCACCACTCGATTTTCAGGTTGGTAATTTATATCTGTAAGTATCCCCATTGCTTCATATTTTTCTTTGATCATTTTTATGCTTTAATTAACCTGGCAAAACAATATCATTTCACCCACAGAAACTAGAATTTTGAGTGACAATTGTAGTATGATGTTCGGTGTTTATTAATGAGTAGGGATTCCACCACATGCCGCAATCCATGATGGCGCCAACCTATGCACATGAAATGGCCTACTTGTACAGACGAAGCGAGAGCAAGGGAACTGGTGTCTTCATCCCCCGTTCTTCGCTCCCATTTACAAAGATGAAGGAAAAAAACACTGCCAACAATAACAATAAAAAGAAGAAGAAGAAGCAGAACAACTCAAATTCAACCAGTAAAAACGTCCCCCATGACATCATACAGGCTTGAAAGACTCTGCATTGCCATAGAAACTAGCTAGGCATGTAATCGGATTACTTGGCTCGACAAATTCCTTATTGTCATAAAAATTAGGCATGTAATTGAATAAGTGATCACTGTGCAGACAAGTTGCATTAGATAAATGGAGTACGTGAATCAGATGGAAATGAATGGTAATGATACCCTTCAGTATGATTGAATTCCTTGTAGATATCCTCTCCTCTTACGTGAAATGTATACCAGTAAATGGAGGACAGTTTGCAGAATTGGGTTTTATGACCTGCTGAAACGGCGAAAAATGGTGGGCATGCCTTCAATTTATTTTACTAGTCAATTATCAAGTGCAAATGTGCAATGTACATGAGAATTGAAATGTGATTGAGATTTAACTATTGGGTTATTGATTTGAAATAGATGGTCAATATTACTCCGACTTATAAGCGTGTGATTGAGATTTCTTTAAGTGGGTTGGTTACCTGAAATTTTGGATCAAGGCTTCATAATCTCCTTCGTTTCTTTTTGTGTGTGTGTGTTGTGATGAGGAATTGTGTTGTTGAGATCAATTTATTTCACCAAACAAAACAATGCCCTTGGAATTGAGGAGGCATTTGAAAGGTATTGTTGGGCTGGTCTGCACTGGACCGCAAGTTCAGCATTGTTATCAAAAGAATGTCAAAGTTAGTACAAGATAATTTCACTAGTATTTTACTTCTTCTTACAGAAAAAGGCCACGTAGTACTTATTTTTATTAGCTAATGCTGAAAGTTAATCCTAAATGTTTTATTACTTTTGCACTTTACTTAAAACATTGGTGTCCTTTACTTTTATTTAGAGTAAGTTTCACTAAGTCCCTTTATCCTAAATATTTCATTGACCTAAATATTTATTATTTGGCCTTCCCCGATATTGCGGACATTAAGAATGTTTTTTTTTGATCAAATGATGGTCTACGCCATCGTTTCATTAACGAATAATTAAGGAAACAAAGTAGGACATACATAATAGGATACATAAAAGCGACTACAATAGAAGGTCTAAAACAAAAGCTAATACATCAACGATATTAATCCATCCATGACATCTCCTACTCTGAGATTCCGATGGAAGCCAAAAAAAGCTGCAACACTGATACGGTGAATCCCCTGACAATGCTAAGCGCCACCCCAACAAGCTCGACTCTGCTGGAAGTCGTGCTCCATGTTCACTTCTTCTACTCTCCCTCAGCACCCCTGATTCTCTTTCTAGCCTCGACAGCCCCTGCCCAATCATGGATAAACATAAATATCTTGTTCATAGAGTGAGAAAATCTGTATATAATATTGCGGAAAGCAAAATCATTTCTTTGAAGCCATAAAGACCAAATTAAAGCAGCTACAGCTAAATCCCAAGCCGTCCTATCCTCTAATTTTATGTGTGCGTCTCTATATGACCCCCAGATTTCTGTCGTTGATATCGGAACCCGATTACACCCAAACCCTCTACTGACAACCTCCCAGGACAACCTAGCTGTAGGACAATGGAAAAGGATGTGGTTTACGTCTTCTTCTGCCTCCGAGCATCTTCCGCAGATCGTATCTATTTGCATTCCTCTCTTTTTAAGATTAGTTTTTGACAGTATCGCATTTTTATTGGCTAGCCAACAAAACACTTTAACTCTGAACGGTGCCTTGGTTCCCCAAATGACCGCTTGAACCTGGCATCTAATCCCTCCGTCGTTGATCCATTGATACATTGAGGAAACCGTGAAAATTTTAGAGTTGTCTCTGTCCCACCACCTCTCATCTTCTGTTGAATTGCCCCTTCCTTCCGTCTGTATAATAAGCGCGTTCAAGGCCTCGAATTGTCTCAAGCATTCTTGGGTAGCGTTCTGGTGTACCATAAAGTTTAGTTCACCCCTCTTTCGCACATCTGCCACTGTAAGATCTAAATTTATAGCTGCTTCAGCCGCTAAAGGGAATTGATTTTGAAGAGAGGTCATTCTGCACCATCTGTCTTTCCAGAATCTTGTTTGTCTTCCATTACCCACTTTGCATCTAGTGTTGGAATGAAATAATGATCCTTGCTTAGATATGCCTTTCCACATAACTGAGACTTTGGCCGTCGGGCTTTTACCTCCGAACCGTACTTTGCGTCTCTTCCGGAATTTTGTAAACGAGTGGTTCCACCACCCTCCGTGGTTATTAGCGATCTTCCACCACCACTTGCTTAGTAGCGCTCTGTTCATGTCCTGTAGATTCATAATCCCCAGGCCCCCAAATTCTCTTCGCTTACACACTCTGCCCCAGTTTACGAGACTGAATCCACTGTTCCCCTCGTCTGTTCCTTTCCATAAAAATCTCCGCCTAAGTTTATCAATTCGGTTGATAACCCACTTCGGCAGCTCAAAGATTGACATGAGGTAAAGCGGGATCGAACTGATGACCGAATTAAGTAGGATGATCCTCCCTCCGAGTGAGAGGTACCGACTCTGCCATCCAGAGAGCTTTTTATGGATCTTATCAATCAACGGTACCCAATCCTCCCTCAATAGAGCGCTTGGTCTAATCGGAGTGCCTAGGTATTTAATGGGATAGGACCCAACCTTGCACTGAAAGATCTCCGAAATCTCCTTGATCAGATTGCTAGGTAGTTCAGACAGTGGAATAATGCTAGTTTTAGTCAAATTGACTTTGAGGCCCGACCACCCTTGGAAGCAGGCCAACACCGCTTTCATGGCCACTGCTTCATCCACCGATGCTTTACCGAACAGCAATGTATCGTCTGCATATTGGAGAATCGACATTGGGGACGGGATGCCCTTGATCTGAATTCCTTTGATCGTATTGCTATTCACAGCCCTACTGATCATTTCAGCCAGCCCGTCTGCCACAATTGCAAACAGTAGTGACGACAGGGGGTCGCCCTGCCGCAGACCTCTCTTACAGTTGATCTCTTTGCCTTGCCATCCGTTAACTCGGATGCTCGATTTGCCTCCACGTATACACTTGCCTATCCATGACCTCCATTTGGCTCCAAACCCTTTGAGAGCGAGAACCTCCTCAACACAATCCCACGATACCGAATCGTAAGCCTTATGGAAGTCAAGATTCAGAATGAAACCTTCTGCTTTGGTGCTATTCCCTCTATTCGTGGGCGGATGCGATGCTGTCCATGATATCTCTTCCTTTAATGAACCCACTTTGTGATTGGGCGATAATCTCATTTAGGTGTGGACTTAGTCTTTGTGCGAGAACTTTTGTGATAATTTTAAACGACCCGTTAAGTAGGCTTATTGGTCTGAGATCTTCGTGTGATCTAACTTCGCTCTTTTTAGGAACCAGAATGATGGACGCGTAATTTAACCTTTCCAAATTAGCGTTGCCCTCGTAGACCTCTCGGAATATGGCCATCAAATCTTCCTTGATAATACTCCAATAGGTTGTATAAAAGAAGATCGGCAAGCCATCCGGACCTGGCGCCTTGTCCTGTCCTAGGCTTTTGATCGCCTTTAAAACTTCAGCTTCATCGAAGCTCCCTTCGATGTCATTACTCCCATCTAACCTGGACGAAATCCACATGTCTTGGGATAAGGAGCATCTTGCCTCCTGTTTCCGCCCTAATAGGTTGTGAAAGAAATCATCCAGGTGTTCTTTGACCTGCTCTTCGTTTTCGGTCCAGGACCCATTAACCGAAATGCCCGTGATGTGGTTGTGTCTACGCCTCCCACTAGCCATCTTGTGGAAATATTTTGTGTTAGCGTCCCCTTCTCTCAACCATTGGATCCTTGCTCGCTGTTGCCAATAGATTTCCTCCATCTTCGCTAACTGTTGCAGCTCAAGTCTTTTATTTGCCAGCTCGTCTTTCTCTATTTCCTGCAAATCTGTATCCTCTTGGACTGCTTCTAGGCTACCAATCCTGCTCGCTAGCTTGTCTCTTCGCTGACTGTAGCTGTGAGCTTTATCCTTAGCCCAGATTCTGAGGCTTCTTCTTAAACGTCTAGTCTTCTCTACCCACTTGCCGACTGCCGATGCCTGGGTAGTATTGGCATTCCACGATTCCGCAATAATATGCCGAGTCTCGTCGCACATGGTCCATGCTTTCTCGAATTTGAAGCTGAAGGATTTCTTCCTACAATTCATCCCACAGTCGATAACCAGTGGCAGGTGATCTGAGGTGTATCGAATCGCTGTCTTGACCTTGGCCAGAGGGTGGGCGTTCTCCCACTCCAACGACACCAGTACTCGATCGAGTTTGGCCAGTATCGGACTTCGCTGCATGTTCGTCCAAGTGAATTTTCTGTCTGACATCTCTAATTCTAGAAGATCTAGTGCATCTATTGTCTCATTGAATGAGTCTTGCTCCGACTGCGAGTGGCCTCTACCTCTATGCTCATCCTGGAATCTGGTGATGTTGTAATCTCCGCCGACAATCCAGGCTCCTCCCCATTTGTTCCTGATGAATCTTAGTTCCGACCAAAACTCTTTGCGCAGTCTACTGTCATAGGGACCATAGACACTTGAGACAGTCTGTATCCAACCATCGAGTCTACGTCTTATTCTAATCGAGACGGAGAACATTCCAATGAATTCGTCAATAATCTCATAAATCGCAGTGCTAGCTCCTATCGCAATTCCCCCCGAATATCCCCTAGACGGCTTAAACCTCCAGTTGAAATCTGTCAACCCTCTAATAGAAGTGAAGTCTTCCGCTGTTGGAAAGTCAATCCTAGTTTCTTGAAACCCACAGACATCTGGTCTAATCTTGTAAATCGTAACGCCAACAGCTCTCTTTTTAAGCTTTTGACGCATCCCTTTAACGTTCCAAAAGATGTATACCATTAAAAAAAACATTTATGACTTCTAACGGCCGTGCCCCCCCCCCCCCCCTTCCTCCTAAGGTACCCTGTAGCTAATAGCTACCCATTTTGGTGTCCTCTCTAATGATAGCTAAATTCAAGAGTTGAACGTCCCTAGTGGACCCCATAGCTAACCCATACAAACTTGCAAAGTAAAGTAACGATTCATCTGATAACGAATTTAGAACTGAGCAATTAGGATGAGAGGTACCTTCGCCTGTCGCATACTCCTCCTGCTGCTTGTTCCCCCTTATGTTCCAGACGTCTGCATCGCTGTTATGGCTGTCCGCACTAAGCATCTGTCTCTTTCCCTTCCTCTGATATTCCATGATTTTTCTGGTTGAAGTGCTGCCCACACTTCCTCTGACTTCTCTCTCTTCACCTTCTGTATCTTCCACCGAGACAATATTGTCCTCTCTAATTCCCTCTAACGCTCCAATAATCTCGTTCCCCGAGGGTGGGCCCGAACAATGTGGCACAGTGGAGGACTTAGTTGGCTGCGGAATGTGGGTGATCCTCATTTGTTCTTCATCTGGTGTGTCTATAAGTGTAGGTGGAGCATCTGTAATCTGCTTCAAATCATTTGTAAGAATGGGCCCCAGTCCATTTGTTGCGCCTCCTCTTGATTGCATCAATGTTGTGAGAGCATTTTTAACAGACGCCTCTATGTCCTCCTGAGTAAAGCCCATCCAAGCTTCATTAACTAGGCCTAATGACTTAGTTAATTCCCCTCCAACTGAATCTTGAGTCTTCAGAATACCTTGTACTTTGACAGCTTGTAAAGTTGATCTCCCATCTCCCACATTAATGCTCTCTCCCCTCCTTGTCACATCGCCACCAATGGTCACTTCATGTGCCGAATGCACATCTTTTCCAAGAGAGCCAGTAGAGTGGCTTTGATCCAATGGTTTAACCGGTTGAGCTTTACGCCAATAAGTCTGTGTACTTGCCTTTGGCTTAGAAAGTAGGGTGTACGTCTGCTCTTGTAAAGTAGCTTTAGCATTTGACTGTGAAGTTTGGCGCTCCCCCACCTGCAAAATGGGTTTTCGAATTTGCACTGATCCCGAGACCCCTTCATCCAACCGTTCCCCATCATCTTCTTCCTTGGCTGTTTCATCTCCATGTTTGAAGAAATTTTTTCCCACCGTTTGAAGCTCGCGAAAGGAGACATTCTTTTGATTCTCTACTATAACTTTAACCTCATAAATGAAGCTTTCGAACTCTACCAGCACCTTTGACGGGATATCAGATTTATTCGTCACCCCTATCTTTATTCTTGCAAACTTTCTCGCCGACAGTGTGAGCGTCTGTCTATCTATAACAATGAGCATACCGAACGGCCTAATGACATTTTGGAAGCCAGAACGAACCCAACAATGGAACGGTAGGTTATATAGACGTACCCACACCGGCGGGAAGTTCTCAGCCTTCAGCGCTCCGAATTCTCTGCTCCACCATTTGAATGTCACAAAAAATTCCATTCCCTGCGAATCTCTTCCCTCTAAACCCTTTACTCTCACAGTCTCTTTGGATAGGTCATCGTCGTTGCAATGCGCGAAGAAGACGTTCACACCGATCTCCTGTATCACCCATATAGGTGGCGGGTTCTTAACGATAGCAGCATGGAGGAGCTCTGAAATATCCATTGCTGACGGAGAGCCTGTCTGTGCTTTGATGATGATGCCTCCATTGAAGCGTCGCTCGAACTCAGCGATCAAGGGCGTCGGAGTGACAGTACTCCGGACGACGCGCCGTTCCCCAGCTGCGCTCTCCTGAGTCTTACTCTCCCCCGAAGCCGCTGGCAGATCATCAGTACGCGGTTTTGAGTTGGCTGCTGATCCAATGGAGCGCTTAGGACAATCGGTTGATATGTGTCCCGATCTCCTACAGTGATAACAGAACCAATCGTTTGGACACTTGCTAATGGAGTGGCCTGGACGCGCGCATTTGTGGCAGTTTTGGTTACCGTCTATGCGCGACGCTTCAGATCCGCTCTTGCTCTTGGTTGGCTTCCTGCGTTTCTTCGACTTGACGAGAATCCATTCTTCCTCTTCCTCCTCTCGCACCACTCTGCCTGGTTTGTCTGGCGTACGGGAGCGTCGACGAACTCTATGTTCGTCGGCGACAGCCTCCTGACCTCTGGTGACTTCCGCGTACGTTCTTCCTCTTTTGTTGCTTTCTTCAAAGTCTGGCCTTGGATGGACGACCCTGGCATTGCTTTCTTCCCTCTTGTACTTCGAAGTCATCTGCCTATCCTCTGGCCTGCGATGGATCTCACGGCGCTCAGGTCTTCCCCTCACGTATGCTTCGTAACCTCCCCTACCTCTGGGAGGCGTCCCGTCCCTACGAGCCTCTCTTGGCGTGCGCTTCCACCGACTCCGCTCCTCCTCGCGGTGATGCTCGTCTCCGGCTTCCCTGCTACGCTTTGTCATCGGCGGTGAAAGCCTTCTGGCTTGGTGGGTTGGGCGAGGTGAAGTGGAAGGAGAGGGACGAAAGTTGAGTTTGGGGTTTGGGGCTCTCATTCTTTCTTTGACATTAAGAATGTTGTGTAACCACAACACTCCTTATAGTAAGAAAACCAGAGGATCCCCTTATATATACTAATATACAACAACAATAAAACTTTTATCTCAAAATTTTGAAGTCTTATACATGAATTCTTTTCCTCTATTCTATTCAGCTCTATTGTATATCATCTTTTTTTGTCAAATTAACACATTTCAAATATATGTTAATAGCTTTATCTATTTTCTTTAGGTCTACCCTTAATCTTTTTTGCACCTCTTATCATTTTTTAATATAAATATGTGTCCAAACAATCTGAATCAATTCTTCAGTATTTTGTTCCTAAATGGGGCAACCTCTACTTTCTATATATATATATATATATATATATATATATATATATATATATATATAGAGAGAGAGAGAGAGAGAGAGAGAGAGAGAGAGAGAGAGAGAGAGAGAGAGTCTATTATGAGATGGTGAGCTGAGCACCTTATCGTGGGCTGAAGATCTGAGCCGTGGGATCGCGATCCGATGGCTGAGATCTGCTCCGCTCACCATAAGAGGATCTGTCTAAGTTATTATGAGGGCATTTTAGGGATTTCGAAACCCAACTCATTCAGTGTTTCATGCTCGTTCCTCTCTCATTCCTCTCAATTTCGATCTCGATTTCGATCTCGCCCCCAAATCCAAAACCCACCCCAACGATCTCGCTCACTCCTCTTTCCCGCCACTTCAAAATTCCCTATCCCCGACTCTTCTCCCCGCCACTCTAAACCCACCCCAACGCTCCTCCCGACACTTTGCTCGTCTCCATCGAACTCCCCTAAATCGACGACCCCCCAAACCCCAAACCCTAAAATCCTCCTTTCAATCGCACCATCCAAACCCTAGCTTCGAAATCCATCTCCTACATCTCCACCTTGCTTCAGACTCGAACCCTCAAATCCGATCCCCCAAATCCTCCTCTCAATCGCAACCCCTAAACCCTAGCTTCGAAATCCAAGTATTTTATTGTTAGATTCTGTCACAAGTTGTTTTTTTTATTTACACATCCACTAGGCACTAATATAGTGCTAATTCACTATGATTTTTTTAAATTTTTTTGGGAAACAATTCACTATGATTGTTACTTACTTTTCAAATGACACATATCACACTGTAATAGTATAATATGAAGAGAACGGTCACGGTCATTTTAGAATATACAAATCATATGTATCCTTTTGAGAATTTTTAACAGTCATATACTATATCAATGATGAAATATTATATCGTATAGATTTTTTCCCCCTGATTGTATATCATATAGATAAGAGTTATTAGTTGAATAAACTGCTTTCTTTGAATATGAGATTCATGATGCACAAAATGCATGCTTATAAATATACTTGATAAAATACATTTTCTGATTGGATGAATCTGGTCGGAAACATTTGAATGAAGTAAGGACTAAGATGAAGGCAAAGGAGGTGATGTAATATTTAGTCTGATTCTGGGAAAAGGCTTAAGATAATAATGAATAGAAGTGAGTTTTTTTCTACTGTTTGCAGTTGAAGTTGCACGTACACATTCTGAACTTTAAGAACTTTAGCATTTCCGCCCAATTTTGTGGTTGTCCACTGATTTGGGAGGATTTCAAGAGCTTCTAAAATTTTCACATTTTGTTCGATTTCATGGAATATATTCCACTGAATGCATATATTGTCTGAGATCTGTCTTAGTGTTGGAGGGCGTTTTCACTACAGTCAGATGTGTGACAGTCAGGGTGGAGATGGAGGAAATGGAGGAAGGTAGGGTTGGTGGGTGTTAGTGTTTGGAAGCTGGAAGTGGGAGGGGTGGATTCGAGGGTCGGGGAGAGAGGGGGGAGTTCAGGTGAGTTTGAGGGCGGCGACAGTTGGGGGCGAACAACATTGGGGATTGAGTGTGAGAGATGGGATTGAGCGTGAGAGAAGAAGGGGAAGAACTGAACGATTGTTTTGAATTCCCCAAAATGCCCTCAACACTTAGACAGATCTGAGCAATTTGGCAGAATAGATCTCAGCCATCGCATTGCGATCCAACGGCTGAGATCTTCAGCTCACGTTAATGAGCTTAGCTCACCATCTCATAATAGACTATATATATATATATATATATATATATATATATATATATATATATATATATATATATATATATGAGGCTTCTTCGGTTGCAAATGGGTCTGTGTGCACAGACCCGTGCGAACTTTAATCTGGGCAGTTGGATCTTTGATCCAGCGGCCCATATTTTTTTTAAAAAATTTTGCCGTAACTCGCTGTTTCCAAGGACGGGTTAAGGCAAAATTTTATAAAACAATATTGACTTAACCCGTCGTTGTCAAGGACGGGTTAAGGAAATATTTTTAATCTCAGATCTGTATACAGTCCTTCTTCCTCCTCGATCCCCCCTCCCCATATTTAGTCTTTTTTTGGCCAAAACCAAACCCAAGAATCCTAACCCTAATCTAAACTCCTCCGTTTGCTCCTCCTCCCCCTCTTCCACTCTCATACAATCTCTCTCTCCAAATATCTACAACGAAAGCAAATCAAATCCCTAGTTCGGCCACAAATCGATCTATTGGCAAAATTTGTAATTATTTTGTAAGGTATTGACTAATTCTTTGCCTTATTAGAGTTAATTATGTTGATTTTTAAATTTTTACATAGTAAATTATTTAGAAAGTCCAAAAAAAATTCTTTGCCCAAAATTATTTAGAAATGTAGAAATGTTTGGCTTACTAATTTAGTTTTATTTGTGTTGATTTTTCACGTTCAATTTATACGGAAATAATGACTTAGAATTTTTATTGCGGTTAGAGTAGAAAACCTTGCAAATGGTCTCCAAAAAATACGAAACTTTGCGAGTAGGTTGATCTCACGTAGCACAAGCCACCCAAACTTGTAGAAGTAAGTTTCGACTCACGATTCGAGATATATGGCCGTGTATTGCTTTTGGTTTAAAAAAACCTAATAAAGCGGTATACAGACGTATCTCGCAAACCGTGAGTCGAAACTCACTTGTACAAGTTTGGGTGGCTTGTGCTACGTGAATTCGACCAAGTTGCAAAGTTTTATAAATTTTGGATGCCGTTTGTACAGTTTTCTCATGTTCCTTGCATTAGAAGTTAATGACTTAGAATTTTTTTAGTGCGGTTAAAGTTGAAAACCTTGCCAACGGCCTCCAAAAAATACGAAACTTTGCGAGTAGGTTGATCTCACGCAGCAGAAGTCACCCCAATTTGTAGAAGTGGGTTTCGATTCATGGTTCAAGATATACGGCCGTGTATCGCTTTTGGTTTTAAAAAACCTAATAAAGCGGTATACGGCCGTATCTCGCAAACCGTGAGTCGGAACTTACTTCTACAAGTTTGGGTGGCTTGCACTACATGAATTCGACCAAGTTGCAAAGTTTTATAAATTTTGGATGTCGTTTGTGCAATTTTCCCACGTTCCTCGCATTACAAGTTAATGACTTATAAAGCATTTAGTGCAGTTAGACTAGAAAACCCTTCAAACCACCTCCAATAAATACGAAACTTTGCGAGTAGGATGGTCTCACGTAGCACAAGCAACCCCAACTTGTAGAAGTGAGTTTTCATTCACGGTTCGAGTGATGCGGCTGTGTATCGGTTTATTTGGGTTTTTTTACAACCAAAAGCGGTACACGCCCGTATCTCTCCAACCGAGAGTTGAAACTCACTTCCATAAGTTAGGGTGGTTTGCGCTACGTGAATCCGACCAAGTTGCCTTGTACTGCTTTTTTTTTGTTGTCATTTGGACATTTTTTTCCCCACAATTTTGGTATGTTTATTGATGATAAATAAATAGATGTAACGCGTATCAACTAAGTTTAAATTTTTTTGTACATAGATAAATGGCTAGAACAAGGCAACCGAGAAGCCCCTCCGGTACCACTAGTGTCGCACCAACTACGGAGGTAAGATTGATTATTATTATTGGTTTTAAATACGAATATGTAACATTATCTCAATAATAACATTTGTTATCTTTGTTCGTGTAGGTTGGTGGCCGTCAATCTACATCTGCTGAGGCAGGTCCGTCGTCCTCGGTTCCCCTTATACCTCCTGGACCCGTGGACACAAACTTACTCACGTTGCAACCTAAACACCGATCCGAAGCCGTATGGAATGGTTCTGATAAGAAATGTAACTTCCGGAAGCACGCAGTTCTTTCTTTTGACCCCCGTATCATGCCGTACTTAGTTGAGGCCGGTTTCTACGGAGCTAGATTCATGGGGGGGGTGAAGCTGGATCGGCGGCTACTTACAGCTCTTGTCGAGCAATGGAGGCCGAAGACCCACACATTCCACCTACCAGTGGGTGAGATGATTGTGACCCTCTAAGATGTAGCAATGATAACGGGGCTACCAATAGATGGGGTTACCGTGATGGGGAACATGGACTTCAATCGAGTTGAAGTTGTTCGTGATTTGCTCAGTATCGACCTCCAGTTGTCGGTTGCCCAAAAAAGAGAGGCCGCTGAAAAAGAAATCCTCGCAAATGTTCCTGCATATTATAATGAAGATTTATTGTATGAACAAATAGAAGCTGTGAAAGATAAAGCAGAAGCTGAAGTTTGGGATGAAACTTTCGACGGTAAATCACTGTATATTAGTTGGTTAAAATTTCAGTTTGAGGAGGATTATTTGACCCCCGATTCGGATGAGGAAACCCTAACCTACTATGCTCGTGCGTACATTTTTAGTATGATCGGGGGAGTGATCTTCCCGAACTCATCCAGATCGACCGTGCCGCTAATGTACCTACGGTTATTGGAAAATTTCCGTTATGCAGGCCATTTCAATTGGGGGAGTGCGACATTGGCGCTACTGTATAGGAATTTGTTCACATGTTCATTAGGTGCCGTATAAATGGGTGGCCTGATGGTACTACTGCAAATATGGAGTTGGGAATGCATCCACATCGGACGTCCCCGTATTATTGAACCAACACCGGATTGGTTGGCTGACCCGGGGGTGCCAGAGTTATTACCTCCTCTAGGAGTATATTGGGCGGGGCGGCACACGTGGGTCGATAACCCACGCCAATCTTTAACCTACTACAGAGATGAGTTAGATAACCTGCGGGACGAGTTCGTCAATTGGAAACCGTACTCGACCGCCAGGTTGCAAAGGGTTCCACCGGTCTGTTTAGACAGTGCGCTTTGGTTGACGGCTGCACCACTTGTGAATTTCAGCGTTGTTGAGTTCCAGTATGCGGATAGAGTGATGCGGCAATTTGGATATCAACAGAAGATTTCCGATGTCCGGTGCTATGATAAAAAGTTGCACAAGGTGAGGGAACGGAACGAGTGCCCAACTTCGATTGGGCTGATTTTGATTGTTACTATGTGGCCAACTGGAACACCATGCGACATCAAATGACACCGAATATGATGTTCTTCGCGATACCGTATGATGGCTCCCTCCAATAGGCATACATGATGTGGTACAAGTGGGTTACACGGTTGTATATTTCTCCAAAGGCCGCTGTACCAGCCATTGTGCAGATTCTGATTCCCCCAACCTTGGCAGAACCACCTCCCTCATATTCCTCCTCCCAGCCGATGTACCAACCAAAGGCTGAGACATAGAAACATGGTTAGTCAAATTTCACACAATTTCATATACTTAGTATGCATGTATTGTTATTTGAGGTGGGTGATATGTTTAGAATGCATGTTGTTTAAATTGAAATTTTCAACCTAATGTAGATTGAAAACACATGGGAAAATGTTCGGACAGCTACTCGCGTCTTGAAGAGTAAGGTACCCAAGAGCTTTAAAGAGATAATGCGGGAGATGCTAAAGCCGTGCCGCCGTACTCTTGAGGACGTGGGTGAAGGTCCGCAACTTGAGGCGTATTTGAAAGCCAACGTGCCAGCAACGGGTTCTAGGCGAAAGAGCGTGACAAGGCAGGGAATTCACATCGCTGAGCCACAACAAGTGCAACAACAGCAAAATCCTGAAGAAGTTGAAATGGAGTAGTGGTCGGATAACCCTGAATCCCCAGGGACATAAGGCAGATGAAGAAATCCTCAAAGGAAGCGGAACTCGCCCAAGCAATTCACACCAAACGGTCGCAAGCTGCGTGGCCGTAAAAGGTAGTATCTAATATTCGGTTCGTTATTAGTAGTTTAGTATTTGGTTGATGATTTTGTTATTCCAATAACTAATGCATAGTTTTTTTTCTATGTTGATAAATTGTTATAGATAAATATCGGGCATGCCTGGAAGCCAACCTGAAGAACGCCTTGATCAAGTTGTTTATAATTTGGACATGTTTCGGGTTGTATAATTATTGTGAAAATTTTTGAGAACTGTATTGATTTGAATTAGGACGGAGTATATTGGTTGACATTGTCAATTTGTATGCTTTAAAATTATTGTGAAGTTATTTGTTGTATTATATATATTGATGTGATGTTAATTTGTGAACAAATTTGGTGAAGTTGTATTTGTATCAACCAAAGCATATAGAGCCCACACAGATGAAAGTTTTGTACAAATCTTTCTACTTCACCCGTTATTGACGATGACGGGTTAAATGAGTTTAACCTGTCATCACTAATAACGGGTTAAGTGAAGAGATATTGGCAGGCCTTTATCCCCTACAGACCAAGTCTTAATAAAGTTATAAAGTACTGCCAATATCTCTCTACTTAACCCGTTATTGGGAATAACGGGTTAAGATCAGTTAACCCGTTATTCTCAACAACGGGTTAAGTAGAGAGATATTGGCAGTACTTTATCCCCTACTTACCAAGTTATCATAATGTACTGCCAATATCTCTTCACTTAAGCCGTTATTGGGGATAACGGGTTAAGATCACTTAACCCGTTATCCTTAACAACGGGTTAAGTAAAGAGATATTGACAGTACTTTATCCCCTACATACCAAGTTATCATAATGTACTGCCAATATCTCTCCACTTAACCTGTTATTGGGGATAACGGGTTATGATCACTTAACCCGTTATTCTTAACAACGGGTTAAGTAGAGAGATATTGGCAGTACTTTATCCCCTACATACCAAGTTTTCATAATGTACTGCTAATATCTATCTACTTAATCCGTTATTGGTAATGATGGGATAAGTGATCTTAACCTGTTATCCCCAATAACGGGTTAAGTAGAAAGATATTTTTATGCTTTGTACAACTTTCTCTTCACTCTTTGCGAACAGTGTCTGTGGAAGAAGATACCAAAGAATGATGATCTATGCTTGTATATCGTTTATATATTTTAATAATTTCCATTCCCCCCCTAATTAGATTCAGTACGCTTTTGAGCGAAGAGTCATTAGATCTGTTGCCGCTAAATTTGGTGTGGGGGCAAACAGATAGTATTTGTGGATTCTTAGGGAAACTGAATAGTAAACCTGTGTACCTGTTCCGTCGGGCTTCGATCGTCGATCCCGCCGTAGACCTGCAAAAAGTGCGAGACACCGGGGTTGATCCCGGCGACGCACCCTCCGACGCTCAAGTCAGTAACCAGAAATGATTATGAAAGAGTGTTTAACTAGCAAAAGATTGATTACCTCTTAATGGAGATGGATGGGGGGTATTTATAGGCGTCTTAGGAAACAGATTAGGCATGTAATTCCTGTGTATAGATAAGGAATGTAATCCCTAATCCCCAGTGAAGGGATAGATGTGAATCAGGGCCGTTGATTAATATTAATCAGAAACCCTAATTCTATCCCGCTAGACCGGGTTTGTTGCGGGTTGAAGCCCACACCCAGTTGTGGTAGATCCGTTCGCGGGTTATTGGATCTGTGAGAAGGAGACCCATTACCCGCTTCAGACCCGTTTGTAGGTAAAATTACTATTTTACCCCTGGGCTTCAGGATTCGTGTCCAATTTGGACGGTCTCGATTAAACCCCTATTTTTAGCCACATCACGAGCCCCCCACTCCTAAAGGCTGAGGGCGATCAGTCTTTGAGGAGTAGTTTGACTGTTTTAGTGGCTAGTGGAGTTGTATCGGAGTCCGAATGGGTGATTTTGAATCCTGAAGTGGGTAGTAAGGTAACTTCTTCTTTTTTGAAGGCATACGATGTTCCGAGGCCGTATCGAGTTTTTATTTATTTTTTCGGGCTATTTATTTAATTTTGCGATGTGTTAACTAAGAGTTCGGGGGGCTTAACAGTACATTCTAGGCAATAATTGTTCGTTCAGGGGCTCAAAAATATCTCCCCGAATTTTTAGTTATTGTCTAGAATTTTTAGCTAATTTTCCCTAATTTTTAGCAATTTTTCGCAATTTTTAAATAAATAAAACGATTTAAATAAACGAAAATCGATTTTTAAATATTAATTTATGATGTGGCATAATCTGGACCTTCGATCAGCGCGGAGCGCGAATTTCTAAGTAATCAGACGGTCCCCGTTCCCCGGCAGGCTTTTTTGTCGTATACGAGGGTCGGCTCCTCGGCTCGGAGGGTCAGCTCCTCGGCTCGGAGGATCAGTGCCTCGGCTCGGAGGATCCGAGGTACGTGGCATCATCTGGGACGTCCATCTCAGCGTGGATCCCCATAAAATGCTATCTTGTCGTTTAGTGGACGTGGCGGGATCTGGGCCGTCCATCATGACGAGCGCGCTTTTTCACAAGATCCAATGGCTGATATGGGTCGGCATGTTTTTTCGCCATATACGAGGGTCGGTTCCTCGTCATCTCGGCTCGGCCTTACCCTTTACGAGGTGCGAGGGTCGGTTCGGAGGATTGGTCCCTTGGCTCGGTAGATTGGCTCCTCGGCTCGAACTCTCCGAGGTACGTGGCATCATCTGGGCCGTTCATTTCAGCGTAGATCCCCATAAAACGCTATCTTGTCGTGTAGTGGACGTGGCAAGGTCTGAACCGTCCATCATGACGAGCGCGTTTTTCGACAAGATCTAGCGGCTGATATGGGTCGGCGAGTTTTTTCGCCATATACGAGGGTCGGTTCCTCGTCATCTCGGCTCGGAGTCCACGTGGCGTTCGCCGAGGTGCTGAGTTGGATACTTTGAAGGTTGTCTCATTGGTCACTTTTCCAAGCCCTGTAGCTCGGCTGCTCGACTAAGCTGTTCGGTAGCTCGGTTGAGCGGGCCGATGGCAGGCAGTTCGGAAGGTACACGTGGCCGGATCTGGTCCGTTCATCATGGCACGAATCACGAGGATGGGGTTCAGATCACGAGAAAACGTTATCTTGTCGCTTTGTGGGAGTGGCAAGATCTGAACCGTCCATCGAATTCTGACGCGAATTTTGGAGAGATCCGACGGTGACTTCGCCTCGGAAGGATTTTTCTCCATATACGAGGGTCGGTTCCTCGTCATCTCGGCTCGGAGCATCAGTGTTGTGGGCCGGGGCGCTGAGTTGTATATTTTGAAGGAAGCGTCTCTTGATGGTTCCGTTTTTTCGAGCCCAGTGGCTCGGCTGCTCGACTAAACTGTTCGGTAGCTCGGTTCAGGCAGTTCGGAGGGTATACGTGGGCGGATCTGGTCCGTCCATCATGGTGCGCATCACGAGGATGGGGTTCAGATCACGAGAAAACGTTATCTTGTCGTTTTGTGGGCGTGGCGCAATCTGAACCGTCCATCGAATTCTGACGCGAATTTTGGAGAGATCCGACGGTGACTTTGCCTCGGAAGGATTTTTCTCCATATACGAGGGTCGGTTCCTCGTCATCTCGGCTCGGAGCATCAGTGCTGTTGGCCGGGGTGCTGAGTTGTATATTTTGAAGGAACTCAGTAGCTCGGTTGCTTAGCCGGGTTGTTCGATAGCTCGGCTTGGCAGACCGGTGGCCGAGTTGTTGACTTGAGTGATTTGCAGAGCTTTTCGCTTTTCGTAACATCGCAACTTTCCGCTTGGCGCTTTGGCTTCTTAGTGGGCCTTTGAGGTTCCCAAGGAGGCCCACCATCCCAAGGGGTTATAAGTTTTCACTCCCCCACCCCCAAGCTCATTTCTTACTTTTCACTCCAAGATTTCACTTTTGTTCTCTAAGTTCACTGCTAGCAGCGACTATTGCTCCAAGGTGGTGACGTTAGCTGTCGCGTGGGCCAGGCGATTTCCGGCGAGCACATTCCGACCGTGAACGTCACTTCAAAGGTCAGTCTACTTAGCCTTAGCTTTTTTCTAGAGATGTCAAGAGTGAACTCGGGGAGTGGGGCCTCGTCTTCGGGCGATGATGGTGTCGAGGAGAGGAGAAGGGCGGAGGCCCGAAGGAAGGGAAAGCAGATCGTCGAGCCGTCGGCTACCGAGGCGAGACAGGAGAAGAAGAAGAGGAGGGTGGCGACCCAATCTCCCGTGGTTGAGGTGATTGTGGAGAATCCGAAGCAAGCCCCCGAGATGGGACGATATCCCTCTGTTCTGTCCGGGCATTCGGGGGTCAGGCAGTACAAGGGCGACCTTTTGGAGAAAGCGGTTTACGGAAAGTCGAAAGTCCTCGAAGAACCTAACCCGGCCCTTCCCACCGAAGCCGACGAGCTCATTTCGGTGTTATCCGAGAGGGATCTCCTTCGGATCAGAAAGGGATTCGCCATCCATCCGGAGTACAAGCTGGTGATCCCCAGCCCCGGGATGCGAGCGAATTCCAAGCTACCATCGTCGGATATGTGCATGTTCGACTTCGACTCCTTGAATGCCGGACTACGTTTTCCGCTGCATCCTTTCATCCTCCAGATCCTCGGCTGGTTCTGCCTTGCGCCGACCCAATTCATTCCGAACACATGGCGTCACGTGAATGCTTTCTTGCTTCAGTGCTACAAAGCTGAAGTAGAGCCGGACCTAACAGTCTTCTGAGGCCTGTATCGGATAAACCGGATGCACAAGACGGAGCATCGGTACTACTTGGGGCCGAGGAAGGGTGTTAGGATCATAGAAAACCCGGACTCAATTAAGCGTTGGAAAGAGAAGTATTTTATATTGAGGGGTGAGGCGATACGGCACATTCCGACCCGGTGGAAAGTGGAGGTGCCGAAATTTGCGAGAACCGACCCTGTACTGTCTGAGGCCGAGGAGGAAGTGGCGAGGAAGATCATGGCCCTTCCCTTGCTGAGTTGGAGGGAGTTGACGGAGGAGGTGCTGTTCGGGTCCGGCCTTAGCCCCATCGACCCGAGTATGCTCCTGACATCTCCTTTATTTTCGTTTTTCTTTCAAGTTTTTAGTTCGTCTAGCTGACTCGTTTTTTTGTTGTCCGATGCAGAAGCGATGAAGATTGATTTCAACGCTATGATGGCCGATAGGTCCAAGTTGGCCGGGGGCAGAAAGAGGAAGAGGGCGACCGCGGCTGCCTTGACCACTCCGCAGCCTACGGTCGCCTCTACCACCACCCCGCCTCCTCCGGCTACTGAGGTGCCTTCGGAGGTGGTCGCTGTCGAGGAGCCCTCGGTCCCTGTGGCCCCGACCGTGATTGAGGGGGCCTTTGATGTTAACGCGGCGCTGGCGCTCGAGGCTCCGCCGTTGACCAAAGAGGCCGAGGAAATCCTGACGGAGCAGCACAAGCAGTTGTTTGTGCCGAACTGGCGGGTGAAGAATCATGACCGATTCCTCGCCAACTCGCAGATGTCGGTGCAGGTCGTCAAGCACTTGGCGACCCCGAAGGACAGAGCCGCGCTGAAGGCGGGAACGGTCGGCGACGACACCTATGAATTGGCTCGGTCGCTCGTGTCGGTAAGTTTCTCTTTGCGAATTTCTTCAAGTTTTCTGCTTGGCTTGTATATTGCGCTTACCGTTGTCTTCGCAGGCCACTTGCCACTTCGTCCACCTCCTCGAGACGTTTGCCGCGCAGGAGAAGGAGCTGAAGGCCGCCAGCGACAAGGACAGGGCGGAGAAGGTCAGGGCGGTTCGGCAACTCGAGGCCCTGGAAGTCCGGGTTGCCGATCTTGTGGCCGACTTGGAGAGAGCCAAGGGGTGATTTGATGCGGAGTCTGCCAAGGCTGCGAAGGCCGCCGAGGAGCTGGCCGCGTCGGCGAAGTCTCTGGCCGACCTGAAGGCGGAGAAGGAGGCGCTGGCCGTGAAGATTAGGGCCGAGGTAGAGGCTGAGGTCGAGGCCGAGGCGAAGAAACACATGGCCGAGAACATGGAGAGGTCCTATCAGAGGGCACTCGACCATGTTCAGGATCGTGTCCCCGGCTTCGAGCGGGTCGGCTACAGGCTGTGGCCCGGGTCGCCCTCAGGCGGTGAGGAGGAGGGAGGCGAAGGCGACGAGGTCGAAGGTGATGATGAGGAGGAGGAGGCCGACCCACCTGTGGCGAACGCCCAGATCGAGGGGAGGGTCGAGGGGCCATCTGGCGACGCGCCCGTGGTCGAAGCGGAGACGCAGGTGGACCCCTGATCCCCTCATAAATTTTTTGTAGTTTTTTGTTTTGTTTTTCAAACAGTGTAATGCCTTTTGCGGACTGGCCACCGCTTTCGATGAATGAAAAGTGTTGCGTTTTGAATTTGGACTTCTGTCTAAGTGTTTGGTTCGGCCATATAGTATTTCAATGTTGCCCCCTTTTTCATTTCAGATTGCCGAGCATACTCCTATCACCGCGGCGGCTCGGCGCCGCGCAGAGCTATTTCAGCAGTCCCGGGAGGATCGTCTCGAGGGCGAGGTTCATCTGACGAGGAGAATACTTCACAATTTAGAGATTAAGTACAGCGAGGTGTTGGTCGAACTGCACCATCTGCAGATAGTCGAGGCCGAACTATCTACGAAGGAGGAAGAGTTGGTGCGAGTTTCGGCCGAACGAGATGACTTTGCAAAGAAGGTAGAACAGCTCGTGCACTCGCGAAGAGATTGAGCAAGGGATTACGTTTTATCAAGCCGCGAGCCGAACTCCCATCATAGGTAGGACAGCAGCCGACGCCCAAAGTGGGGTAGCGGTGTCTTCAAGTGGTGCTTCGGTTGGAGCGACTGTCAGGGTCAGCGGCGAGGGGGCGTCTCGATTCGGCGGTCTAGAGACGAGCTCGGAGGTCAAGAAGTGCCGACCCAAGGTGTCGCTGAACCGGAGCGTCCCCCTTCCGTGGAGGCAGTAAACGGGTCGTGTCTTGTTTTCGGACTTCCGAACTGTGTTTTGTTGTAATCTTTTTGTAAATTTATCCAAGTTATATTAATAAAATTGGAGTTGATTTATCCGAACTGTCCTTTGCTGGCTTCTTGTTGTGCTGTAATTGCGCTAGTTAGGGTAGGCTCGAAATGAACCACGAGGCGAGTGTTTGCTTCGTCGAGCATCTTGGCCTCGAAACTCACGCTTCTGCTGCGGTTCTGAATCTTGCTCGGTGCCTTCAGGCGCGGCTCGGTGCGACGGCTAAGGTATAGCTGTTTCGAAGCTGCGGCCACGCGGCCTGATTAGGAGTGCGGGCCCTTGGTCGTCCGAGCGTCATTCCAAAAAGATGGGACCAGTTCCCTAACAGTATTAATGGTGCTCCGGGATCCGTGGGGGCATTCCACCTTCCCAACGGCGTTGAGAGTGGTGCCCTCTAATTAATACGCGGCGCTTCAGCTCCCTAGGCGCGACTGTTGGACTTTCGAGGGTCATAATGACAGTCTCTTGGGGAAGGCTATAAGTACCACACCCCCCTTGTAGTTCTAGTCACTGCAGTTTTGAGTTCTAGTGGCATCGATGGTGTCTGCCTTTGGGCGGATGCCAACCTTGTGAAAAAATTTGACCTCGAGAGGTTCGGAGAGGTGGTCACCCTTCTGCCTTGTTCTTCTCCCGTTCCTGAAAGTAACTATATGGGTGTCAGGGGCGGGGGAGGACAAGGCAGAAGAGTTGGCGACCGTGGTCCGAACCCGAGGGAAAAGCTCTTCGGGAGGATGGGTTGCCGTTCTTCAACCGTGATCTTCTCCCGATTCTGACGGATCCGATGTGGTGGTCAGGATCGGGGGAGATCACGGTAGAAGAGGTGGTGATCGAAGTCCGGAACCTTGGGGGGAGGTCACCTCGGGAGGACGGGTGGTCGCTCTTCCACCATGGTCTTCTCCTGACTCTGACGGCTCCGATGTGGGTGTCAGGGTCAGGGGAGACCATGGTGGATGAGGTGATGACCAAAGTCCGGAACTGAGGGGAAAGTCCCCTAAACCTTGCTCAAACTTTCTTTCGAGGCTCGGCTGCATACTTGCTCGGCACGGGTCGGCTGTGCTTTCGTAGCTCGGTAACCAGAGTGACTTTTGCCGAAGGTTGGCTCTGGTTGCCTGTCGCTCGGCATTTGGGGTCGAGGAAGTGAGGTGATCAGAGCCGTTGGATTGTGGCACGAATCTTGAGGCGGGTCCAGTTCCCAAGAAAATGTTATCTTGTCGTTTTGTGGACACGTAGCTAAATCAGATCCGTTCATCACACTCTAGCACACATTTTGAGACGATCTGACGGTGGTTTCACCTCGGAAGGTTTTTTTGCCATATACGAGGGTCGGTGCCTCGTCCGCTCGGCTTGATGGTCGTGGGCTCAGTTCGGAATGGCCATCTACCTCCGGCCCGTTTGATTACGAACCGGTGGAGTAAAGTCGAGCCATAGGACCCCGACCATCGTTAGGTTAGTTTGATGGCTTGTGGGAGCAATTCCGAATGGCGAACTACTTCTAGCTCGCTTAGAAGCGAACTTGCGAGGTAGAATCGAGCCAAGTGTTGGACTCCGAACCATCGTTAGATTAGTTCAAGGGTTGTGGGAGCAGTTTCGAATGGCGAACTACTTCTAGCTTTCTTAGGAGCGAACTTGCGAAGTAGAATCGAGCCAAGTGTTGGACTCCGAACCATTCAACGGCTGTGGGAGCAATTCCGAACGGCGATCCACTTCTGGCTCGCTTATGGGCGAGCCGGGGAAGTAAAGTCGAGCCGAGTGTTGGACTCCGAACCATCGTTAGATTAGTTCAAGGGTTGTGGGAGCAATTCCGAATGGCGAACTACTTCTAGCTCGCTTAGGAGCGAACTTGCGAAGTAGAATCGAGCCAAGTGTTGGACTCCGAACCATTCAACGGCTGTGGGAGCAATTCCGAACGGCGATCTACTTCTGGCTCGCCTATGGGCGAGCCGGGGAAGTAAAGTCAAGCCGAGTGTTGGACTCCAAACCATCGTTAGATTAGTTCAACGGTTGTGGGAGCAATTCCGAATGGCAAACTACTTCTAGATTGCTTAGGAGTGAACTTGCGAAGTAGAATCGAGCCAAGTGTTGGACTCCGAACCATTCAACGGCTGTAGGAGCAATTCCGAACGGCGATCCACTTCTGGCTCGCCTATGGGCGAGCCGGGGAAGTAAAGTCGAGCCGAGTGTTGGACTCCGAACCATCGTTAGATTGAAGAGTTAAGCAGAGAGATGTAACAGTAGCAAAAATATGAAAAAACTTTATTTATTAATATCCAATGATCGGCTGCTTCTAAAGTTGCTAGCCGTTATTACAATAAAAGAAAAGTACTACAAGTAACAGGAAAGGAACGGTTCGACATCTCGAATTACTTAGAGAGGCGTTGTTGCTCTCTCTTGGTATTTTAAGAGATGGTCGGCATTCCAAGTCCGGAGAATCTCCCTGCCTTCAAGATCTTCTAGTCTGTATGTGCCGGGGCGGATTTCTTTAGAAATCTTGTAAGGCCCCTCCCAGTTCGGGGCCAATTTGCTTTTTCTGACTAGGGAACGAGATGGCCAACTTTCGGAGGACCACGTCCCCTTCTTTGAGGTCCGTTGGGCGAACTCTTTTGTTGTATGCTAGCTCGATCCTTCTTCGGTAAGTTTGCTGGCGTATGGCAGCTCTCTCTCGGATTTCGTCTATCAAATCTAGACTTTCTCTGAGCTCCTTAGCATTCTGTTCTTCTTCATAAGCTATCAGGCGAGGAGAGGGTAACCCGACTTCTAAGGGATGATGGCCTCGGACCCGTAGGTGAGATTGAATGGGCTCTCGCCTGTTGGGGTCCGCTTCGTGGTGCGGTAATTCCAGAGCACGTTGGGAAGCTGATCGACCCACAAGCCTTTGGAGCACTTGTCTAACCTTTTCTTAATGCCGGAGAGGATCTGTCGGTTGGCATTTTCGGCCTGGCCGTTGGACTGAGGATGAGAGACGGAGGAGAATCGGTGTTGTATGGCGAGGTCTTCACATAGAGCTCGGAAGACAGCCCCAGTGAACTGCGTTCCGTTATCGGTAATTAGGACCCTGGGGACGCCAAATCGGCAGATCACGCTCTTCCAGAAGAATTGAACGACCTTGTTTTCGGTGATCGTGGCCAAGGGCTCGGCCTCTATCCATTTTGAGAAATAGTCGATTGCAACGACTAGGAACTTGAGCTGTCCGGGGGCTGGCAGAAACGGCCCTAGTAGATCCATCCCCCACATTGCGAAGGGGATCGGACTTGATAGGGACGTGAGTGGTGCTTGTGGAAGGCGTCGGATGTCGGAGTGCTTCTGACAGGAGCTGCATTGCCGAACGTGTCGTTCGGCGTCCCGTAGGAGAGTGGGCCAGAAATACCCGTAGTTCAACACTTTGCGTACCAGGGCTCTGGAGCCAGAATGGGCCCCGCCGATGCCCTCATGAAGTTCTTGAAGGGCGTAGTCAGCTTGCCCGGGGGAGAGGCACCTCAGGTAGGGCCGTCCGTCCACCTGGGTGAAGGAGCATTTATACAGGATGCCTCCGATTAGTGTGTAACGCTCGGCTCGGGTCCTTACTCTTCGTGCTTCCTTCGGATCCTCGGGAAGGAGTCCGTCCCTTAAAAATTCGACGAGGGGTTTCATCCAATTGTCTTCGAGGAGGACAGGCAATGTTTCAACGGAGTCAAGTGTATCGTTCTCTATGCTCGGCTTCAGGAGGACTTCTATCAAAACAGTCTGTTCAAGGCCTTGAAGGGAAGAGGAGGCTAATTTGGATAGGGCGTCGGCCTGAGCATTTTCTTCTCTGGGGATCTTTTGGATGAGGGCCTCTTCAAACAGTGCCATGAGGCTTTTGACTTTAGCCAAGTATTTAACCATCCTATCATCGCGGGCTTCATACTCGCCGAGGACCTGATTGACGACCAACTAAGAGTCGCTGAAGATCCGCAGGCGTTGTGCCCCTGCATTTCGGGCCATTCCAAAACCGGCTATTAGCACCTCGTATTCAGCTTCGTTGTTCGAGGCTTTGAAGTTTATACGGAGGGAGTATTGAAGGATGAAGTCATCTGGGCCTGCCAGAATGACCCCTGCCCCGCTTCCCTCATTGCACGAGGATCCGTCTACATAAACCGACTAGACGGGTGGTCCCTTCACTGTTTGGCTGGACTCGGGGATAGTAGTCTCAACTATGAATTCGACTAGCGCCTGAGCCTTGATCGCGGTCCGAGGCTGATAAATTATATCGTGTTGGCTCAGCTCGATTGACCACTTCATAAGGCGACCCGAAGTCTCGGGCTTGTGAAGAACCTATTTCAGCGGCTGGTCGGTAAGAACGACCACCGAATGGGACTGAAAGTATGGGCGAAGATTTCTCGTGGCCATCACCAGGGCATAGGCCATTTTCTCTATCTTCGGGTACTGGAGCTCGGCGTCCCGAAGCACTTTGCTGACATAGTATATGGGCTTCTGAGCCCGGTCTTCTTCCCTCACTAAGACTGCACTGAGGGTCTGCTCGGAGGCCGCCAGGTAGAGGTAGAGGGGTCCGCCAGGGATCGGTTTGCTGAGGAGAGGGGGATTGACGAGGTAAGCCTTGAGCTGGTCGAAGGACTCCTGTTGCTGCTGCCCCCATTCGAATCCTTTAGCCCCCCTGAGGGCCTTGAAGAAGGGGAGGCACTTTTCCCCGGACTTTGAGAGAAAGCGCCCTATGGCGGCGAGGCGGCCTGTTAATCTCTGAACTTCTTTAACATTTCTAGGAGGGGCCATGTCCAATATGGCCTTGATCTTCTCCGGGTTTGCTTCAATTCCTCGTTGGCTAACCATGAAGCCGAGGAACTTCCCTGATGAGACGCCGAACGCACACTTGTTCGGGTTGAGTCTCATATTGTGCTTTCTCAGAACATCAAATGCTTCTTGGAGGTCGGTCACATGATCAACGCCTCGGATACTTTTCACAAGCATGTCGTCAACATACACCTCCATATTCCGGCCGATCTGAGCCTGGAAAACCTTGTTGACGAGGCGTTGGTATGTTGTACCTGCATTCTTTAGACCGAACGGCATGACTCTGTAGCAATAGAGGCCTTGGTCGGTCACAAACGAAATCTTCGGGATATCCGGGGGGAACATCCGGATCTGATTGTAGCCTGAAAAGGCATCCATGAAGCTGAGGAGCTCATGTCCCGAGGTTGCATCGATCAGGGTGTCTATGCTTGGAAGAGGGAATGGGTCCTTGGGGCAGGCTTTGTTGAGGTCAGTGAAATCAATACAAATCCTCCAAGTCCCATTGGACTTCTTCACCATTACTACATTCGATAACCACTCAGGATAGTTCACCTCCTGTATGAACCGGGCCTTCAAGAGCTTGTCTACCTCCTCTTTAATAGCGAGCTGACGCTCGGGGGCGAACTTGCGCCTCTTCTACTGAACCGGTTTGGACCTCGGATCAACGCTTAGGCGGTGGACTAAGAGTTCTTCGGAGATACCGGGCATATCTGCAGCTGACCAAGAGAAGAGGTCTTGATTCCTTCGGATGCATTGTACAATATCTGAGTACAGGGCGGACGGGAGGGTCTTGCTGACAAAGAACTTGCGGGCCGGCTCCTGCTCAGAGAAGAGCACTTCCTCCAATTCGTCCACCGGCTCGGACGTTGTTCGAGCAACATCTTGGGGGATTTCCAGAGTTTTTAAGGAGAGGACGGGTCCGAGGGTAGAGGTCATATAGCACTTGCGGGACTGCTCCTGATTGCCCCTTACTTCTCCAACTCCGGCCCGAGTGGGAAATTTCATTTTGAGATGGTAGGCAGAAGGGACGGCTTCAAGGGCGGCCAGGCCGGGCCGACCCAAAATGACATTGTAGGCTGCTGGGACATCTACGACCATGAAGTCTATCGACTCCGTTCGGGTATTAGGAGTTTTGCCAGCGGTTACGTCGAGGGTAATTACCCCTTCAATAGTCACTGGTACTCCCGTGAACCCATGGAGTGTGTAGCCGGCGGGTTTGAGTCTATCTCGGGAGAGCTTTAGGCCTTTGAAAGCGGCAAGGAAGAGGATGTTTACGGAGCTGCCATTATCCACAAGTATCCTCTCCACTTTAAAATTCGCCATGTGGAGGCTAATGACGAGTGCGTCACAATGTGGGGTGCGAACTCCTTCAAGATCTTCGTCTGAGAATGTGACAGGCACTCCGAGGCCTTTGGGAGGAGGAGTGGTTCGGACCGAGTTGACTTCTCTTATAAATGCCTTCCGAGAGGAGTTCGAGGAGCCCCCCATTGGGGCCCCATGAATGAGGTGGAGGACTCGCTCTTCCTCAAAGTCAGGCGTCTCTTCTCGTTCCGGACGCTTGTTAGCCCCCCGAGGCGGGGGAGGAAGTTCGGCTCGGTCCTTTCTTACAAACCCGGTCAGCTGCCCCCTCTGGATAAGGGCTTCTATCTCGTTCTTTAAGGCGCGACAATCGTTGGTGTCATGCCCGTGGTCCCGGTGATAACGGCACCATTTTTCTTTGTCTCTCCTCTTGGCGGGGGTGTTCATCCTCGGAGCAGGAGGTATGATCCCTTCCTTCTCGACTTCCATGAGAATGGTTGAGACGTTAGTGGTGAGGGGAGTGAACTTCTCGAATCTGGGGGGAGGTCGGCGCTGGCCGGTATTATCCTTCTGGAGCTTCTTAGCTCCTTCCTCTTCTGTTCCCTTTCTCTTCAACCCGGAGGAAGACCCTTCCCAGTTGGGTCGCTGCTCGGCCTCTTCGGCCCGGATGTACTTTTCACTGCGAAGGA
The DNA here is from genome assembly GCA_017893485.1 of Hemerocallis citrina. NCBI lineage: Eukaryota > Viridiplantae > Streptophyta > Magnoliopsida > Asparagales > Asphodelaceae > Hemerocallis > Hemerocallis citrina. Next base: position 724,911 of record JACEHZ010000312.1, on the reverse strand, counting down.
GGAGGTCGGAAAAGTTCTGTGGAGGCTTTTTGGCGAGGTAGGAGCGGAGGTTGGAATTGAGGATATTAGACTGAAATGCTACCGCAGCGACCGACTGGTCGAGGGATGCTATGGACCTGGCTTCGGCTGTGAACCTCTTCACATAGTCTCTCAATTTCTCCCCCTTCTTCTGGTGGAGGTGCAATAGTGAGATGCTGGTCTTCTCAGCTCTACGGCTACTTACGAAATGGGTGACGAACAGGGTCTCGAACTGCTCGAAGGAGAATATTGAGGAGGGGGCAAGGCGAGAGTACCATTCTCGAGCTGGGCCCTTGAGAGTTGCGGGGAAGGTTTTGCAGAGGAAGGCATCGGAAGCTTGATGGAGGAGCATCAGGGTCTTAAAGCTTTCGATGTGATCAACGGGGTCAGTCTCCCCGGTGTAAGTCTCGAACTGGGGAGGTTTGAAACCGAACGGCACAGGTGCATCCACTATGGTTCGGGAGAAAGGGGGTCGGCTAGGACGTAGGATCCTCCCCCTAAGCTCTTCTTCTCGGTCTATCTGGCCCAGGCGCCTCTCTACCTCGTGAAGACGGCGGTACATGGTGTCGTCCCTTCGACGGTAATCCGCCGAGCCTCTAGACTCGTCTTCGTATGAGGGAGAGCGAGGGCTACGGCGATGATAACTTCGGGAGCGACGAGGACTTGGGGTACTCCAGGTGTTGCTAGGAGCAGGACGAGGAGATGGGGACCGTCAGCGAGGGCTTCGGACCGGAGGAGGAGATGGAATCTTGGGTGCGTTGGTATTGGGACGGAGATTGAGAGCCTGTAGGATGGTCGCTTGGAACTGCTGGAACTCGGCACGTGTGTTGGGTGCCTCATTGTTCCTGGGCTGTTGCCGACCTGTAGGGGAGTGTGGCCTTCTTCGGTAGTGCTCGGGGGATTCTTTCCGACCCCTTCGGTTAGGGGACCTTCTATACTCCTGGTGGCGAGGGTACCGCTCGTCCGGACGGTGTTGGCGGGAGGTTCCCTCTCAGGCCCGCTTCTCATCCAGATGGCGGCGAAGGTCATCATCTTTCTGGCGATTGAGGGCGGTATTGTGGAGACCAGAGGCTCGGGGGTAATGAGAGGCCATAGAGTCCGAAGAGGCGTTGTGGATGGAGACCCCAACCTGGTGAAGAGGCTGTTTCTGAGGATTAGGACCTTTAGGAGGTGGCTGATTAGGAGGAAGGGGAAGGTCCTGTTGAAGCGGGTCTTCCGCTGTAGGAGGAAGTTGCCCCTGCTGTTGGGTAGGCTGAATGGGAACTTCTTGCTGCTGCTCGGGGTTGGGTCCTCTGTTGGACCCTCTCGATCTGACTTTCCTAGGAGGCATGGCTGGAGAAGATCTGTTCACCGGGAAGAGGAGAGGTTTCTATTCGTTAGTTTCCCACAGACGGCGCCAATCTGTTGCCGCTAAATTTGGTGTGGGGGCAAACAGATAGTATTTGTGGATTCTTAGGGAAACTGAATAGTAAACCTGTGTACCTGTTCCGTCGGGCTTCGATCGTCGATCCCGCCGTAGACCTGCAAAAAGTGTGAGACACCGGGGTTGATCCCGGCGACGCACCCTCCGACGCTCAAGTCAGTAACCAGAAATGATTATGAAAGAGCGTTTAACTATCAAAAGATTGATTACCTCTTAATGGAGATGGATGGGGGGTATTTATAGGCATCTTAGGGAACAGATTAGGCATGTAATTCCTGTGTATAGATAAGGAATGTAATCCCTAATCCCCAGTGAAGGGATAGATGTGAATCAGGGCCGTTGATTAATATTAATCAGAAACCCTAATTCTATCCCGCTGGACCGGGTTTGTTGCAGGTTGAAGCCCGCACCCAGTTGTGGTAGATCCGTTCGCGGGTTATTGGATCTGTGAGAAGGAGACCCCTTACCCGCTTCAGACCCGTTTGTAGGTGAAATTACTATTTTACCCCTAGGCTTCAGGATTCATGTCCAATTTGGATGGTCTCGATTAAACCCCTATTTTTAGCCACATCAAGATCCAATATAGAAAAAATTCTAAAGTCACTCCACTCTTTACGAACATTGTCTCCTGAACTCTGCAAAGTGACATTCATATGCTTGTAAATCGTTTATATTTTTTATTAATTTCCATTTATTGCCACGTAACTAACCAATATAAAATCGTTAAGATTAAATGTGGTAAAAAAATTCAAAAAATAAAATATGATAAGCTATGGTTAGGGTTAAGGGTTAGTGTAGGGTTATGTGTTAGGGTTAGGGTAAGGTTTAATATTTGTAGTAAGAGGTTGTTTTTGGTTTTGATTAATTAGGTTAATATTTGTAGCTCTCTGATCTAAAACGCACTGAATCTTTTTCATTATTGGGTTCTACATGTGGGGATCATAATCTGACGTGATTTTCACAATTTCGTTCAGATCCCCCAAATCTCGCAATTTTGAACCAAATCATCCAAAACCCTAGAATCTCCCTTCAATCGTTAATGGAGTTCCGTTACCGCTCCAGCGAAGAGAGACCGGCGCCATCGCCGCCTGTGCCTTCGCTGTTGCTTCCGCCGTCACAGTCTTTGTATTCTTCCAACGAGTTCTTTGTCGCCTCTGCCGATCCGGCAATGCGAGGTCAGAAAATTCGGAAAAAAAAATCTTAAAAGTTCGTGCAATATATCTGCAATCTAAAATGCACTGAATCTTTTCCATTATTGGGTTTTACATGTGGGGTTCTATATGTGGTGCCCACTTTGTAGAGTGAAATGTAATAGTAGGCAAGTTATGGACATGTTTTTTTTCCCCACAATTGGATCTGAAGGATCTCCGATCTAAAACGCACTGAATCTTTTTCATTATTGGGTTCTACATGTGGGATTCTACATGTTGTGCCCACTTTGTAGAGTGAAATGTAATAGTAGGCAAGTTATGTACTTTAGATTTTTTCCATATTGAATCTACATGTGGGCATATACATGTGGTGCAAGTTATCAAAGAACGTTATTACAAGGATCATGTGAATGAGATTGGATTGGAGTTTTATCAACTCATGGATTCCATAACTTGCCTACTTTTACATATTACTATGACTGTGTGGGAAGCACATGTAGATCCCCACAAGTAGAATCCAATATAGCATCCTCGGTCCTTGCTCTTTTTCCCTTCATAATTTCCCATTCACTCAGATAGATTTTGCTAAGTCTATGTCGAGGAATGGAGTGTTCATTTTGTTTAGGATAACTTTACCTACTATTATTGGAGACTCGACAAAGTGGGCACCACATGTAGATCCCCACATGTAGAACAAGTCCATAACTTACCTATTATTACATTTCATTGTACAGCATAGGTACTACATGTACAATAAGGCCATAACTTCCCTACTATTATTGGAGACTTCCTCCCCGTACATGTAGAATAAGTCCATAACTTGCTTTTACAATCGAAGAACAGAGATGGCATGGCAGCGGGGGCTGAGAGGAAGTGGAAGATAGAGTTTTAAGATATAACCCCTAACCCTAAAACTAACCCTAACACAATTTGTTTGTATTGTATATTATTATTTGTTTTATGAACTTCTGCCAATATCTCTCTACTAAACCCGTTTTTGGAGATGACGGATTAAGTACACTTAACCCGTTATCACCAATAACGGGTTAAGTAGAGATATATTGGCAGAACATCATCATCTAATAATTTTAACATTTATTGTGAAAAAAATTCAAAAAAAAAAAGGAAAATGTTTGTAAATCTTATAAAAATACATTATCAAATTTTAAAAAATAGGGTTATGGTTAGGGTTAGAATAGTTGGGTTACATTAGGGTTAGAGTAGTTCGTAGGGTTAGAGTCATTTTTAGTAAACTTTTTCAAATTTTCAACTATATTATTTATTTTCATAATGTTTAAAATTACTCTAACCCTACTGTAACCTAACCCTACTTTAACTCTCCAACCCTACTGTAACCCTAAGAACTACTCTAACCCTAAGGTAGTGTTCTTTTTCTCCTCTTATAAGAGATTTATCTCTTGTAAAAGGTAGTCCACCTCTTACAAGAGTTTTTTTAACGTTCTTTTTTTACCTATTATAAGACATTTTCTCCAAAATCTCTTATAAGCCTAAAAGACTTCTAGTAGCCTCTTTCAAATTCTTATAAGACTTCTATCACTTAAAAAGTCTATATTACCCCAAGTCTATATTATAATTGTTACAAATTAAACTAGTTTATATATTAGTCTATAGTCGCCCGGAATATGCTACCCTAGAAAAAGTGTAATCATATACATAGTTGAATGTAATATGCTATCCTAGAAAAAGTGTGGGAATTCATTCTTCACAATCTCGAACAATTATGTTAGGGATGCTGTCGAAACACTGATTTATTTAAAGATATATATATTTATGTCTAGTAAGTACATTACTTGAGTTGTGGCTAGTTGATTTGTCCTGTTATGATACCACCATGTTCAAATCCTGCAGCCGGCCAGGTTTTTTTTATTTTTATTACAGCTAAGGGAGAATTTATGTTAGCCCATTGACCTTAATTTTTTTCAATCCAACTTCTTTGAAACAAATTATTTATATTTATACATACTAATTTTCATACTAATTAAAAGTCTATAGTAGCCCGGAATTATAATTGATGATTTACACTGATTTGTAAATTTAACTTTCCATTAAACTAGTTTATATATTAATAATTTGAACTTCTCTTTTCTTGTCCTTCATTTCACTATTTTTATACTTTGGGGTAACATAGACTTTGGGGGTAATATAGGCTCTTGTAAGAGGTGAAAAAAGAACAGAAATTTCTCATAAGGGGTTATTTTTATATAAAAAGAACACCTCAAAAAGAGGCTCTTACAAGAGGCTCTTACTGTAAATCTCTTATAAGAGGTAACATCTTATAAGAGGCAAAAAAAAGAACAGTACCTAAGAAATATGTTTGTAATTCTAATAAATAATATCAAAATTGTTAAAGTAATTTTAAACAATATCAAAATAATTAATACAGTTCAAAATTGGATAAAGTTTATTCAAACTGTCCTAACCCTACTCTAACCTTCTCTCTAAACCTACTCTAACCTTCTTTAAAAACAGGAAGGCATTGATACACTTCTCAAAATCCAATAACAACAAGTGCAACAAAACAAAGAAGCAACAACAGAGGAATGTACATAAGTGCTTCGATGTCCACAGACCAAGTATTCATAATATTCGGCCAAAATATCTCTACCTAACCCGTTATTGGTGATGACGGGTTAAGTACACTTCACCCGTCATCACCAATAACGGGTTACGTAGAGATATTTTGGCAGAACTTCATCTCTACTTGGTCTGTAGATGACGAAGCTCTTCTGTACCTTCGAATATAGGTCTGTGGCAGTTGCTTCTTTGTTTTCTGGTGCTTCTTTTCTTGCTTTCTTCATTTCCTTCTTGTTTTCTTGCCTTCTGCATTGAAGATTTTGAGAAGTGTATCAATGCCTTCTTGTTTTCTTGTCTTCTTCATTCAAGAATTTCAGAAGTGCATCAATGCCTTCTTGTTTTCTTGCTCTCTTCATTCAATATTTTCAGAAGTCTATCAATGTCTTCTTGTTTTCTTGTGCTTCTTTTCTTGCCTTCTTCATTACCTTCTTGTTTTCTTGCCTTCTTCATTCATTACATTTCAGAAGTGTATCAATGCCTCCTCCTTGTTTTCTTGCGCTCTTCATTCAAGATTTTCAGAGGTTGTATCAATGCATTATTGGTTTCTTGTGCTTGTTTTCTTCCCTTCTTCATTTCCCTATAACTTTGCCTCCTTGAGTTCAATGAAGCCAAACATAAGATGAAGAAAAGAAAGAAAAAAATAGGAGGGAGGAGACAGATGCAGAAATTTCACAAAGAAGGGGAAAGTAGTTTGAGAAAGAAAAAAAAAAGCTGAGTTCAAAGAATGAGTCTCCTTCATCATTCTTCATAACATTGTTTGTAGAATATAAGGGGGGACAAGTTTCAGAAAGAAGCTCAAGATGCAGAAGTAGAGAGACATATGCATGTTTACGTTAGCGTACAAGTGCATGTTGGGTTTCCCTCGATGGGTAGGGAGGAGTACTGGCTCTGCCTTTTTTTTCTTCTTTCCCCTAACTCTTCTTTTGGGGATTTTTTAATGAATGCAGAAGTAGCAATTCTCCTCCCTTCATACACATTCGTTCCCATTGTTATACAGAGTGCAACAATTCTCTGGTTTCGTAGGACGGAATAGTGGTGGGTATCACAATGTATTCATGGTACTTTTCAACTTCTTGGCATGCACGCCTCACAATCATGCAACAAATAGTACGAATATGAGGAGCGCGTGTCAAGAAGTTGTTAAGTACTTTGAATATACGGTTACACCCACTACTACTCCATCCCACGAACCAGAGAATTGCTGCCTCTGTGTAATAGTGGTGAACTAAAGTGTATGCAGGGGGGATAACTGCTACTTATGCATTGAAAAAAAGGTAGAGTCGGCAGTCCTTCCTACCCGTTGAGAAGAAATCCAGCATGTACTTGTATACTAAATTAATTGCAAATTATGGTGAAAGTGTCAAAGAATGAGTTTGTAATAGCCAAGTTCATTTAGTTATGTATGCATTCTATATATGTGCAATTTACATGTATTTGCCAGTTTCTAATGTGAATTGCTGAATGAACAAATTATCATCTGTAGATGTTGTGAATGAACAAATTTTGTGAAGTTCTATATGTATCAATCAATGCACATAGAGCCCACACAGACGAAAGTTCTGTAAAAATCTCTCTACTTAACTCGTTATTGACGATGACGGGTTAGGTGATCTTAACCCGTTATCACCAATAACGGGTTAAGTAGATTGATATTGGCAGGACTTCATCCCCTACAGACCAAGTATTGATAAAGTACTGCCAATATCTCTCCATTTAACCCGTTATTGGGGATGACGGGTTAGGATCACTTAACCTGTTATCCTCAACAACGGGTTAAGTAAGGATATTTTGGCAGGGCTTCATCCCCTACAGACCAAGTTTTCATAAAGTACTGCCAATATCTATCTACTTAACACGTTATTGACGATAATGGGTTAAGTGATCTTAACCCGTTACCCCCAATAACGAGTTAAGTAGAGAGAAATTGGCAGTACTTTATCAATACTTGGTCTGTAGGGGATGAAGTCCTGCCAATATCAATCTACTTAACCCGTTATCCACAATAACGGGTTAAGTTATTTTAACTTGTTATCCTTAATAACGTGCTAGGTTTATCCAATGTTGGTAGTATTTTATCTTCAAAATGTAAGTTTGCATAAATTTTCACAATTTTCCACAAATAAAAAATCCAACAGCATAGATATATTGCACAAATACACAATTTGCACAGATACATAAAATTCACTCACAACCTTCAACACAAATATACATTCGCTAACCAATTACAACAACAACATCCACAACAACATGTATGGTTCACAAACACAGAAAGTGCACACATACACAAATTGCATTAAGATTAAATACACCAGTAATATATTTATAAATCAAAAAATGTTGACTTCGTCATATATATACAATGAAAAGTGTAGAACTTTTGCACTAATTGATTCCTTCCATGGGCACGATGAGCTTGCATTCTGGACCTACACAAAAAAACAAACAAATGATAAAGTTGAAACTAATAATTCTGTACACATCGAAAGACAAAAAAAAGCAATTACAAAAAAATTCACAAATAGTTCAGGTTGCCCAAATTGCACACTTTTTCAAAATTCACAAATTTCAACAGAAATAAACATTCGCTGCCCAAGTACGACATCAACACCCACAACAACATATGTAGTTCACAAATACATAAAATGCACACATACACAAATTGCACTCTGATTAAATATACCAGTAATCTAATTGTACAAAAAAAACGTTCAATTGACCACATATATACAATCAAAAGTATGAAACTTTTCAATAATTGATTCCTTCAATGGGCACGATTTTGTTTCATTCCGGACCTACACCACAAAAAAAAAGGTTAATAATAAAGTCGAAATTAATAATTCTCTTCACATCGAAAGACAAAAGTAAGCAATTATTCGGTGTTTATCTTTAAAGTTTGATATGATATACATAACACGAAAAATTCCTTAGCATGAACCTTCACCTTCATCATCATCACTCTCTCCAGCGTTTGGACCTTCTTCATACCTTACCGATCTACTAAATAAGGGAGAAGAATGAGTTAGTATCAATAACAACAAGTTGAGATTGATTGAGTCAAATTAACAAATACTTAGTCTTCGATATATTACCTTGCCATATTTTTGGGCAATTTCGTGAATCGTGACATACGACACGAAGGCATGTCCTACAAAGTCTTGGTCTCTTCATTTTTTGGGATTCTTTGATAGACTTCAACCTCTTCCCTTTAGGTCTCCCCTTTGTGGTGCATTGTACAGGGTCCCCCACCGGTGCATGTGCATGTGCATGTCCACCACTCTCCGGTTGTGTACTACCTTCGTGTGGTGTGCTATTCCCGGATTGAATGTGAGAAAAGCCTTTGATTCCCTTAAGCATGTGGTCAAGCATGTACTTGTACCCTCTCTCTGAAGAACAACCAAGATCGACCAAATGTCTTTAGTGCATAGTCAGTTCACAATAACAAGAGGCAAAATTATCGCTCATACTATTGGGAACGGGTGTACTGCTTCTTGTCAGTTGATCCCTGGTCCATCGCCTACAAATATATTGCTCGGGTAGTGCGGTGTGATCGGTGAACCGAATAACCGCCAATAGATGTTTCATTGCAATGCCTACGAAGTCATACATGGCACAAGGGCATTTAGCCATTTGACGGATTTTACAAAAAGAAATCACCCTCCCCGGTTTTGAATTTCCACAAACAGTTACAGAAAAAGCTGCACTATCCGGTGTATCCATACTCGCAATTAAACTCATATTAAGTAAGAAACTTTTTACGACTTCTTGTTGGAATTTGTAGAAAATCTTCAGTGTGTATGTTTCCGCCATTTGTGACTCCAACGCCCATTCGGTCTTCAATTTTGGCATCTCCTCGCAATTACGATGAGTTTCTTTAAGTTCATCGTGTCTTTGTTTTACTAAGACTCGGTCAAAGATGATGGCAAATTCATGTAATGAGTACTTCTTATGAGTATGTTGCTTCAAGGATGAATGTAGCGATTCGCTACGTTGGGTACTCAACATGCCGCCCCAAAATGAGTCTCTTGCGTACACGGGAGCCCATTTCTCGCGAATCTCAAATTTATCGTTTAACCATTTGTTATTCTCAAGTTTGTACTGGAAAATCAAAATTTTCCACTTCTGTTCAAATTCAGTTTTATATTCCGCCGTATAGATGATAGTCTTCAAAGCATCCCTAAACTCGTCAAAGTTATTCGACATACGCACCTCATGCGGTAACTTATCCAAAATATGCCAATTGCAATATCTATGATCAGTGATTGAGAAAACTTTCTTAACTGCAGCACTTATTCCACGATCCTCATCTGTGACGATGTTCATCGGATCGTGAGCCATTGCTCCTCGCCATTTTTCAAAGAACCACTGAAATGAGGATGCATTCTCATTTGGAATGAACCCACAACCTAGGAATATTGATTACCAATGATTGTTAAATCCAACAAATGGTACAAATAACATCACGTATCGGTTTGTGTTGTAGGTAGCATCAAAGCAAACAACATCCCCAAATACTTCATAATTCTTTCTAGCGATACCATCCACCCAGGCACAATGGGACAATCGCCATTCGAGATCACATTGGTAATCATAATAGAATAAAGGACCGGTCTCCTTTTTGGATTCAAAGAACTCAAGTATCATTTGCCTGTCGTGTCCTTTTAAACCTTCCATCTCGTCTCGACTGAGATTTCTAACATCGGTTTCAGTAAAATTAATTTTCTCATTACCTCCACTTGCACCTTCGAAGAATAGCATTTGTTTGCATATAGGGACATTAGCTTCGGTAAGTTGACCAATTACTTTTTTATCTATATTTGTCAATTCACGGTTTCGAGGTAGCAAGTGACGTCTACCGGGTGAAGTAAATTCGTGATTGTGTGATTTATTAAATGAATAAATAATCCACGAATTACTTTGTGGGTTTAGTTTGACGCGAACGAAAGCTTTGCAACCCGTTCTAGAAGTTGTTCCCCGTCTAGCTTCATTCTGATTATTTGGTGACTCCCCGGCTTTATTACATACATATGATTTATTCACTACATCGTTTCTCTTATATTTATTTCCACCTTTACGCATAGCGAATCCCGCACATTTACAGTACGATGAATAAAAATTTTCCGCTTCCTCTAAAGTGGAAAATGTCATACCAATCTTCGGTTTTAGGTGCTCGTCAACATGAAGAAGAAACTCGCCAATTTGTTGTGCACGAACAAATTTCTCTCCGGCAAAAGAACTTCCTTTAAAATTGTCCATACCTAAGAAAACGAAAAGGAGAACAATTAGGGCAACTAAACCCGTTACGGAATGTGATGAAAAATTTCTAACTTTATTTACATATTATTAGAAAAACGTGAGAAAACCGCACAAACGGCATCCAAAATTTATAAAACTTTGCAATTTACTTGAATTCACCTAGCACAAGCCACCGTAACTTGCAGAAGTGATTTTTGACTCACGGTTTGCGAGATACGGCCGTGTACCGCTTTATTTGGTGTTTTTATAACCAAAAGCGACACACTGCCGTAGCTCTCGAACCGTTAGTCGAAACTCACTTCTACAAGTTAGGATTGCTTGAGCTACGTAAGACCATCCTAGTCGAAAAATTTCGTATTTTTTGAAGGTCGTTTGAAGGGTTTTCTAGTATAACCGCACTAAACGCGTTCTAAGTCATTAACTTTTAAAGCGAGGAACGTAAGAATACCACACAAACGACATCCAAAATTTATAAAACTTTGCACCTTGCTTGAATTCACGTAGCGCAAGCCACCCCAACTTGTAGAATTGAATTTCGACTAACGGTTCGAGAGATACGGCCGTGTATCACTTTGTTTGGATTTTTTTCAACCGAAAGCAATACACGACCGTATTTCTAACCGTAAGTCGAAACTAACTTCTACAAGTTCGGATTGCTTGTGCTACATGAGACCATCCTACTCGCAAAGTTTCGTATTTTTTGGATGTCGTTTGCAGGGTTTTCTAATCTAACTGCACTAAAAAAAAATTAAGTCATTAACTTCTAATGCAAGGAATGTGAGAAAACCACACAAACGGCATCCAAAATTTATAAAACTTTGCACCTTGCTTGAATTCACGTAGCGCAAGCCACCCCAACTTGTAGAAGTGAGTTTCGACTAACGGTTCGAGAGATACGGCCGTGTATCACTTTATTTGGGTTTTTTCCAACCGAAAGCAATACACGGCCGTATCTCTCTAACCGTGAGTCGAAACTGACTTCTACAAGTTCGGGTTGCTTGTGCTACGTGAGACCATCCTACTCGCAAAGTTTCGTATTTTTTGGATTTCGTTTGTAGGATTTTCTAATCTAACCGCACAAAAACAATTCTAAGTCACTAACTTTTAATGCGAGGAACATGAGAAAACCGCACAAACGGCATCCAAAATTTATAAAACTTTGCACCTTGCTTAAATTCACGTAGTGCAAGCCACCCGAACTTGTACAAATGAGTTTCGACTAACGGTTCGAGAGATACGGCCGTGTATCACTTTATTTGGGGCTTTTTTTCAACCGAAAGCGATACACGGCCGTATTTCTCTAACCATGTGTCGAAACTAACTTCTACAAGTTCGGGTTGTTTGTGCTACGTGAGACCATCCTACTCGCAAGTTTTGTATTTTTTGGATGTCGTTTGCAGGGTTTTCTAATCTAACCGCACTAAAAAAAATTCTAAGTCATTAACTTCTAATTCGAGGAACGTGAGAAAACCGCACAAACGGCATCCAAAATTTATAAAACTTTGCACCTTGCTTGAATTCACGTAGCACAAGCCACCCCAACTTATAGAAGTCAGTTTCGAGTAACGGTTCGAGAGATACAGTCGTGTATCACTTTATTTCGATTTTTTTCAACCGAAAGCGATACACGACCGTATCTCTCTAATCGTGAGTTGAAACTGACTTCTACAAGTTTGGTTTGCTTGTGCTACGTGAAACCATCCTACTCGCAAAGTTTCGTATTTTTTGGATGTCGTTTGCAGGATTTTCTAATCTAACCGCACTCACATTGTTCTAAGTAATTTAATATGTTCGGCACGATTATAAATACAACTCAGTCTACAATATCGTCAACCGATCAACAACTATTGCACCGTGTAAATTCATCACAATACTACTTACAAATTTCTACATCTACAAATTTTTAGGCAATTTTAATATACAGTAAAATAGTGGAAAGCACAAAAACATTTTAAAAATCAACACAATTACAATTACTAAGGCAGAGATTTAATCATTACCTTACAAAATAAATCTGAATTTCACCAATGTAGGTCAAGCTGCGAACTAGAGTTTCACTTTTGGGATGAGAGAGTTGGGTTTGAAAGTTTGGAGTAGAGATTGGGAGAGAGATTATATGGGGATCGAAGAGGACAAGGAGCGGACTGAGGTGGAGGTGCGAACGGAGGAGGAGAACTAGGGTTTGGGGAGCAACGGACGGAAGAGAGAGAGGGAGAGAATCGCCTGAATGATAGAGGAGGGAAGAGAGAGAGGGAGAGAATCGCCTGAATGATAGAGGAGAGAAGTGAGAGAGGAGTTACCGGAGTGAGAAGATCACGATTTCGGAGATATTGGGTTTGGGTTCATCCAAGAACGAAAGTTCAGCTTGGGGATAAGTCGACGAGGAGACGAATTGTATACAATTATGAGAATATATCTTTGGCTTAACCCGTCATTGACAAAGACGTGTTAAGGCAATGTTTTTTAATAAAATTTTACCTTAACCCGTCGTTGGAAACGGCGGGATAAGACAAAACTTTATATAAAAAAAATATGTGCCACTGGATCAAAGAAACGGCCCAGATTAAAGTTCGCACGGGTCTGTGCACACAGACCCGTTTGCAACCGAAGAAGTCTCTCTCTCTCTCTCTCTCTCTCTCTCTCTCTCTCTCTCTCATCTGAGTTTATCTGCTTGCCTAACACCACCACCACCACCTCCCCTTAAAATATATATACAATGAGCCCAAAACAGATGCAGTGAAGCTAGTGGCTCTCAACTCCCGTATATCACTTTCTAACTCATCAACAAATCTTAGGGCAGTAAGACATGGAGAGGTGAGCCATTCATCAATTTCTTTACCTTCTGAGAAGCGGATAGGTAGTATTTGGGAACCAACCCCACACTAGTGTGCATCACTTAAATTGACCTGATCTATATTTTGGGAATTTGTTTTCCTTTTAAATATTTGTTGGTAGAGTTGTTGCCTGAGATCTCTCATCAGTGCCGGCAGCTGCCTTGAGGCAGGGGGGGGGGGGCAGCCACCTCGGGTCCCCAAATTTCTTTTTAGGGGTCTCCCAAAAAAAAAACTTCGTATTTATATATATGTTAAAGCAAGTTCAGTTTCTTTTCTTAAGAATTCTATTAGTTGCCACTATATATGAAAAGTTTCAAACTCAAAAAAATAAAATAAAAGACATTTACCCTCAGCTAAACTCAAATAGACATAATGTTGGATGCTTGCTATTCATGTGCTACCATCCTGCACCACAATCCATGACAGCCCCAAGAAATAGCCTACTACAGAAGAAGCGAGAGATTGGGTACTGGCGCTTTCATCCCTCGTTCTTCACACCCTTTTACCAGAATGAAGAACAGAAAACCTGCCATTACAAGCAGCCAAATAGTCCTATTCAACAAATACCATTCCAAGTCAAACAAGCTCGACAAACTCCTCATTTGTCATATAAACTAAGCGAGTTAGTGAATTTGTAGTACTGAAACAGAAAAATGTACAACAGTTAAGAGAAAATAACATCATTCAGAATGATGCATTTACCATCTTCCTGTGCCGTCAAATCATACGGGTATACACATGTAACGGAAGGAACTTGTGGGATTGGGATTATGACAAGGCGAAGCAACAAAAATGGGTGATATGCTCTCCTTCATCTTACTTTTTAAACTTGTAGCTTAAGATTTTGATAATCTAACAAAAAGGATTAAAAACATACCAAAGAAAATCAAACCCGCATTAGCTGTACACCAAGTCAGATATGCAAATCAAGAACAAAATAAGCATATGACAGCAAATGAACAAGATGCATATGATAACACTGCCTGTAACAAAATTGGAGGTCTCTCAATGTTCCACATTAAATTAGACTACACTCATCCAATATATTCCAGACAAAAATTTAAATAAGAGAGATGAACAGCAATCCAGAAGGCTTCAAAACCTACATCAACTAATTTCAGAACACTTCAGAGCAGTCTTAAATCATGTTTCAAATTTCCAACGACAGTGATAACAGATACAGCACAAGAAAGAGTTTACTGGGATTTCACGTATTCCTGGACATAGTTGAGTCCCTCCGATTCTTCCCCATAATCCTACAAAGCAAAGAGGAAAGGTGTATATGTTTTCAAGCATGAAGGTTAATTATGAAAGAAAGAAAAATAAGTTATCATAATGTAAGTCTATCATGGCACTCACCTTAACAACTAGACATGAGCATCCAACAACCTTCCTTGCTTTCCCTTCGGAATCAATCTTGCAAAGCTGCAGATTCAAGATCGAATCAGGTGGAAATTTTTGAATGAATTAGAGAAAGACGACTGCAACTTAATTGTCGCAAATCCAATTGCTATAGCAGAAAAATTAAACTCAACAGTTAATCGCATATTATACAACGATATTGTGGCAGAAAAATACTTGGATCAGTAATCTCATCAAAGCCTGACGATGAGACAGTTTTAAATTGATCCCGACCATGTTAGTCACAATGGATCAGACACCCTTTTGAAAATCCACATGCCCTACTTAAGTTTTGACAGTTTTTTCATCTGGTGCTTACTGGTAAAAAAAAGACTTCTGTTCTCTATACGCAAGTAGAAGAAAATAGTAGCAAAGAGGCTACCCATGGTTCCATTATGTACAGATGAATGGGAATTTGAGTAGTTTTGGGAGTATATTCTTAACAAGGCGGATCAGTTATGATGGGGAAGATGATAATTAGAGATATAACAGGCAAACGAACATCTCTCATTCATATATTGTAGAAATAACACGACCCTATCATCCTTAGACATACACTTCGGAAATATTATGAAGGTAATCATGCATAGTATCAAGTGGACCATGCAACCAACTAATACACTCTCAAGTACGAGTTTTACTATGAAAAATTGGGACGGAGGACTCAATGCAAGCTTCAACCCTACAATATATAAAAAATATATATGTATCACTCCATACCCTGGGCAGGTTTTTATTAGATATGTCCAATCAACAAACAAGGATATTTGATCTTTTCAATTTTTTGGTTATTCCTAAACATTTTGAAGTCTTCCTAAGAAACAGAATTGGTTAATCAGTGAACACGCATGAACACCGCCAAAAAAAAAGGGAGAAGCTTCTTTCGATTCTGATCCAGCAACCTTAGATTTGTGGTAAGTATTCCATTACGATTACTAACAAACTAAAGTAGAAAACATTGGACAATCACGTCAAACATAGTGAAAAAGCAAGTATGCCAATTGATTTTTAACCATTGCTTCATATCACTTGCATACGTAATAAAGCAAACATTTGATCTCACATCCAATCTGGTCACTCAGACATCAAACATGAATATGGAGGACATCTCTTCAAACACTAGTGTGTATTTCAAATTATAAAACCCACCAAGAAGAGTTGCAGGTCTCAGGTTTAGAGTCATCAAAAATCTTCTTGCCTCTATATCAGCAGATACCCCGAGTCTTGAATATGCTTTTACTCAATACATGGTCACCCAACACCTAGTTTGAATGCTTCTTTTACTTTTATAAAAAAACATAAAGAATATAAGTATCATTAAAAAAATTTAGTCAAAACATGAACAGTAGGTCATAATTCTGAAAGCGTTTGGGTTCTGCTGTGACATTAAAATTGTAAACAAATAGATACAGCTGCACAGTTTATTGCTTCCTTAGTTGCAAGTGTATGACAAGATCAATATATGGGTTTTCTTTTAAGTGCATGGGGATACACAACAAACACATGAGAGAATGATTTCCTTCAATCCCCTCTTTCTCATTACTTACGAGTACTTATGGAAGCTCCGCATAATAAACTGAGTTAAATGAATCTCAACTTTTCTCATTCCAGAGTCATTTCTTATCAAAACACTGGCACCAGAAAATGCATGACAAAAGCTACACTAAGTACCAACACAACATTACACCTAATTTCATATTTTGAGAAGAGTTTATACACTTCAGCTGTGAAAATAGTTTCCCATAAATTAAATAACATGAAAAATAAACAATTTATAGTCACTATGTAGCAGAAATAGTTCTATCATCAAAAATAAAAAAATATGCAGTAAGTATTGAGTTCTAATGTCTTCACTTTGCATTTGATTATCTAAGTGCATTAAGCATCAAACTAGTATAGAAGTACTTTTAACAAGATTATATTAATCCTCAACACTGAACAAAATCATTCACTGAATATTTAATTCAACTTTAATAATGAAATATAATACTCAAATTACTGGTATGGTCAGTAGTGATTACCTGAAAACACAAGATATATGAGAATCTTAAAAAGCATAAACAGTTCTGTCTATAAGCCATTTTAACTACACACATGGTTTAAAAATGAGTGACAGCAACAGATGCTAACTTAGAAGTTAAAACTTATTGATACATACACATCCATGAAGCACTAACAATTTCATTTCGATACTGTGTCCTTTCAAACTCATGCATCCAACCCATTGCTTCTTATTTTACAATGATGGTCTAGAAGTTCCAACGTGTGTGCGTATTTCTGTCTTGTAGCATCATGTCTATGTTAAGGTTTCTCCTTTTTGTAATGAGCATACTTGAACTAATAATTTAAAACAAAGAAATAGACCAACAAAATAGAAGGAGTGCAGTTTACTAACCCCTGCCCACTCTCCTAGAGTTTTAGCACTTGGAACTGTAACCAGCTTCACATTGTGATCGGTGCAAAGTGCCTTCACCAACTTAACATAGTCTGGCTGATCACAGTCTTCAGCAAGCACACAAAGTTGGGCAGCATGCTTCTCAATAGCCTTGGCAGCCTCGTGGAGTCCACGGACAAGTCCATCATGAGCCAATGACTTCTTCAACACAAGCTGCAAAGCAGTAGAGATATCCATTTGCTCCCCAAGAAGTGGAGCGGGTGTTTCAACAGCAACCTCGTCCCTGTTCAAATTATTTATAATTATGCACTTAGCACTCACTGCTACAAATATTTTGACTCCGCATGCTAATCATTTGTAATATAGAAAGAAAAGAAATCTATAACATATGCCACATTCAAAATAATAATAAGAACGAAAAAGTTTGGGCTCGCGTCATTTCTACAAAATGACCACAACTTGTAAATTGCATTTTTAGTTATTCCCAATGCTGGGATAAGAACAATGGAAAGAAAATTTCGTTTGCATGCAAACTTTCAACAAACATCTGTACTATTATAGCTAGAGAAGTGGGGGTTGTGTTTTGTATAAAACTATCAACTTATGAATCTAATGATACATTTTTTAAATCGGTGCTGTATTAAACGATTCACTTAAAAGTCAATCACCCAAGAGTTAAATCTCAACCAAACTTAACCTTTCACATGCACTACACATGCTAACAAACTAATCGTATTCGAAGTCTGGTCTACACAAATAGACCATGTATTCAGTTGGCACCTCAAATAAAATCCCATGGGGGAAATAGTGACACCAGGCCCGGCCCTGGCCTGATGCATTAGGCCCCCAAGTCACCAAAAAAAAAGGGGGCCACCATTTTCAGAAAAAAAAAAAATTATATTAGCTTCAGGCCCCTAAAATCCATGAATTGTTTTTTTTCATAATTTTATATTAGCTTCTGGCCCCTAAAAAATTTTATATTAGCTTCAGGGCCATAAAATCCATGATTTCTCATGTATACTTTTTTATTTTTTTTCTAATACCGCTTTTTTTGGGTATATGTAGGGCCACTTTTTGAGAGTTTACTTCAGGCCCCTAAAATCCTAGGGCCGCCCCTAAGTGACACAAATAGACCATGTATTTAAATATAATGAACAGCTGTTCCGGGTCGTAAGAAATATTGGACTACAGTTCTTGACGATAAAATAAACCACAACGGAAAGTCAGCAACAAGTCTACAATCATTATCATTGTCATTCTCCTCCATCACGAAATTTTAAAGTTCATAAATAGCTTCAAAATGCCTCTCCTAAAAGAATCTTGTAAAATAAATATATTAAAAAAAAATAACACAATCCAAACTAAAGCTAGTCAACATAATATTAATCGCAATATGATTTTCTTCCATCGTCTACCAAATCATTGTAAACCTAAAATTATTAGCACGTATCCAGATGAGATAAAACATACTTTGCAATACAAATCCTACGAAATTAGAGAAGATTACGGTCTTTGGGAATGCTTACGCCATTGGATAGTGCTCGAATCTGAACGAAGTGAGGATGAAGCGGCGGAGCTCTACGGTTACGTTGAGTTCTGCGAAATTAGGGTTTTGAGGAGAGGACTAACTAAACGAGGTTTATATAGTCCAATTTTCTTTTTCTTTTTTTGTTGTTGTTGTAATGAACCGGGCTTAATCAAAATAAGGCTTGGACCGGATCAGGTGTTTTATTTCAGTCTAAAATATCCAACCGGCCCAGAAGCGGCTCAGCCTCTACTACTGGTTCTAGAAACAAAGGGTAAATATCAATAGACCATACACGTGTTTCACCAATTTACTTATATCTATACTAATAATTGACACCTGCGTGTAATAAATGTATATTTTTAAAATAAAAATTTAGACATAGTCTGGATTTGAACTTAGAACCTCCTTTATAATAGTTATGCACGTGTATTGCACGGGTTGGTAGATTGACAGAACATTTACAAATAACACTAAGGCTTTCTCCCGTTATAATACACGTGTGATGCACGTTTTAATAATTTCAAAAAATAAAAATAAAAACTCTGACATAAGGAGAATTTGAACCGGAAACTTCATTTATATTAGTTATGTGTGTGTAGCACATGTTGGTATAATGACAAAATGACAAATGACACTAAGGCATTCTCCCATTATAATACTAGTATCATGCACGTGCGATGCACGTGGAGGGAAATGAAAAGGACAAAAAAAACTACCAACACGTGCGCTGCACGTATTGACACACATACAAAAAAGAATAAAAAATTATTTATTTGTTTTCAACCCCATCTCTCTCATTATAATAGTTACTAGTATGCTGCACGTGCGATGCACGTGGAGGAAGAAGGGAAAAAAAAAAGAAAAAAAAGGAAGGGAATGAAAGTATTTACCAAACTAATCTACTTTCGAAAATATTTACCAAACTGGTCTACTTTCGAAAATATTTACCAAAGTGAGCACGTGCGATGCACGGGTTTGCTCGCAAACATATTTACCAAACTGATCCCCATCTCTCCCATTATAATAGTTATAGATAGATTAGAGATTACTAGTAATTTACACGTGCGATGCACGTTTTAATAATTTCAACAAAAAAAAAACTCTGACGTTGAGAGGATTTGAACCGGAAACTTCCTTTATATTAGTTATGTACATGCGTTGTACATGTTGGTAGAATGACAAAATGACAAATGACAAAATGACAAATGACATTAAGGCCTTCTCCCATTATAATATTAGAGATTTATTTTGCGGTTCGATATTGTCTGTATTAAAACTTGTTGTGGTTTAGTGATTGAGCTTTAATAACGTCAATTTTTTATTATATTGACCATTGTACCCATTTTTAAAGCGGTCTAAAGTTTCGTTTGGCCTAGCTTTTTGGGGGGCTTTAAAGCTACTTCAGAAGGAGAAGTCATAAAGTATAACTTTGAAATTAAAAGCTGAAACTGTTTGAAAAGTCTATTTTTTTAACTTCAGAGCTACTTTTAAGCTAGAAGTTGTTTGGCATGAGATATCAATTGTAAGCTACTTTTATACTCAGTTTAAGTTTTTGATTTTATTTAAGGGTATAATATAAGTTATCAAATTACAAAAATATATTGATATTATTAATAAAGATATTTAAAGCCCCAAAAAAGGCTATCGACGAGAAGAAAGGAGAGGCGACGGGGTGACGGCGTTCGACGGTGAAGAAAGGAGAGAGAGGCGGCGGGGCGGCGAGGGGAGGCAGCGACGCGACGACGTTCGACGGCGAAGAAAGGAGATGGAGGCGGTGGCGCGATGGCGAAGAACTGAGATGGAGGCGGCGGGGCGGCGAGGGGAGGCGGCGGCTGTTCAGCGAGGAAGGGGAAGGGGAAAAAAATTGTGTTATGAGGTTTTGAATGAGAAGCCAGAAGTTACTCTGGAGGACTTTTATCAAAACTCATTTTCTTCACTAAAATTAAGCTACTTCTCCTTCTGTAGAGCTTTTCAAAGATTGCGTTTGGCCCAGCTTCTCCTTTTAAAGGAGAAGATAAGCTAATTTTAAGCTGGGCCAAACACAACCTAAGCATCCCTTTCTCAATCTTACAGCTTTAAAAAAAAAAATTATGACATTTTTAAAAATGAGAAAAATAGACATTCTCAGAACAACTCTACCCATTCTTTCTACCTTACTAGTAATTTGTACGTGCGATGCACGTCTAAAAAAGTAAAGTCATCATATTAAATAAATATATATTGAATAAGAAAAAAAAAAGTTTATATTTGAATGTTTAAATTTAGGCTACACGTGCGGTGCACATATATATTTGTTGGATATAGTTTGGACGTGTATTATACGTGTTTATATAGTTACAAAGTTAGGGTTTGTTTGTTACAAACCCCAACTCTCCTATTAAAATAGTAGAGATTTTAAAATTTTAAAAGTAGAATAATAAGCATATTTAATTCTAGAAAATAACTTAATTAAACATTACTAGTGTTACCATGTGCACATTGCACAACATAAAATAGTTTTGAGAGACTCATAAAATTATATAGGAATAAAAAAAAAAACGTGACAGCTTTAGGAGAAACTTATGAATATCATCCCTTCCGTAATTACCGAAATCTTCATTATTATCCTCATATATGCAGGTAGTTTAGAGAATCACTGTCAAACCATAATATTATCTAATTGAATATTACTAAAGCTAAAAAAATGCATACAATTTTCGCAAATTAAACTAATTTATGTTAACAGGTATATTATAATATCATTAACATTCAGTAAATTGGTTATACATTATAAACTATGTATTATAACACATGTAAGGATAAAGATGATATACTAAGAAAATCATACAAAAATAATTTTATGAATTGTGTTTCCTTAAAAATCTAATTCTATGTTATGGAATGGGGATGGGGGTGGGTTTGGAAAGAGACGTGAGATTTTGTGAGATTGATAAAGTTGGAGGGGAATATACTACTTGAGGGATTGAAGTTTATATTTTGTTTTAATTTTTTTTAATAAAAATGTGCGTAGTACACGTGTTAGTTAAATAGGAATCCCTACTTTTACTCTTCTTTGTCTATTTCAGAATAGAGAAAATAAAGAGGGGGTATACTCGCTCTCCTATTAGCATAAGATATAAATATAATATAATTAGCAGTTAGGGAGAAAAAAATTGTATGAAAACTATTGGAAATCGTCGCATGATAACTAAAATTGACAGATTACACTACAATTTTTTTTTGACGGAGTACAGGAAACGAGGGGAATTTTTTTTATATCTGCAAATTGGTGAAATTTAGCATTGGTACACCCGAAATCCGGTTCCTACCCAAACTTGGCATTGGACCGGAACCGACCCGGCCTATCCGGGTCCAAGTCCTAAAATGGGACCCATTGTTCTTTCGGGTCCGGGTCCGGGTCCGCTCAAAAGAGACCCGACCTGGACCCGGATCCGTTAAAAAAACCAAAAAAATCAACATAAAAATAAATATTATATCCTCATCCCTCCCCTCCTTCGCCCTCAATTCTAAATCTTTATCTTCCAAACTCAAAATTCATGCCTTATTCTTTTCTTCTCTATTCTAAATCCTCCACTCGCCGTCTCCGCTCGCTGCTCACACTCCTGCTTCTACCCAAACGGGTAGGAATATTTTAATAGGACCTGGACCCGGTTCTCACGGGTCCAGATTCGGGTCCAATTTTTTGACCCGTAAAGGATCGGATCCGGGTCCGGGTAGTGAAGGACCCGACCCGATACCAATGCTAGAAATAGTTGAGTGAAATTAACCGTTGAAACAAATGTTTTCCCTCCAAACTAGAAAACTTTTTGAATATAATTCTCAAAATAGACCACTTTCAAAACTAATTTCGAAAATGGACCACTCACAGTTGGGAACTGTGACATGTTCGATTGTGAGGCCGCAATCTTCAAAAATAGTTTTTTTCGTTGCTGCAGTTCCCAACTGTGGCCTTAGTTCATTTCATATTTGGCCTAAAGTGACTTGAGGCTTAGACGAATTTTTTCAAATAAAGATGTGTTAAATAGAGGTCGCAGTTTCTAAATGCAGCCTAAAAATAACAGAGACTGTTTATTTCATGTTTGGCCTAAAGTGAATTTGATAGTTAGGCAAATTTTTTCACGTACAAATGTGTTAAATAGAGATCGCAGCGGGAACTGCGGCCTAAAAAAAAGAGGTCGCAGTTGGTAATTGCGACATTAGTTCATTTTATATTTGGCCTAAAATGACTTTGAGACTTAAACAACTTTTTCCAAGTAAAAATGTGTTAAATAAAGGTCGCAGTTCCCAATTGCGGCATAAAAAATAACAAAGGCCGTAGTCAATTCATTTCATATTTGGCCTAAAGTGACTTTGAGACTTAGACAATTTTTTTTCAAGTAAAAATGTGTTATACAAAGGCCGCAATTTTCCAACCGCGGTCTAAAAATAATAGAGGCCGCAGTTGGAAACTGCATGTGGTCTATTTTCGAAATTAGTTTCGAAAGCGGTCTATTTTGGGAATTAGTTTAAAAAAGTGGTCTATTTCGAGGAAAAAAATCAGAAACAAATCTGAACCGCCGTTATTCCTATCACTCTCACACCCACTGAAAAAGAAGAAGAAAAAGAAAAAAAAAATAATGGCGTCGGCGTTGATGAGAATGAAGGGATCACTCCGGGTCGCACCATCTGATTTTTCACGTGCGGCACGTGCTTTTGCGTCGGCGGCGGTGGGCAGCGATATCGTGAACGCGGCGTCCGGCGTGTCGCTGCAGAAGGCTCGGTCGTGGGACGAGGGCGTCTCCTCAAAATTCTCAACCACTCCTCTTAAAG
The DNA here is from genome assembly GCA_017893485.1 of Hemerocallis citrina. Classification (NCBI taxonomy): domain Eukaryota; kingdom Viridiplantae; phylum Streptophyta; class Magnoliopsida; order Asparagales; family Asphodelaceae; genus Hemerocallis; species Hemerocallis citrina. The sequence continues at coordinate 701,501 of JACEHZ010000312.1, read as the reverse complement.
AAATATTTCAGGCAATTATATTAATGAATTAATTTATTGGTTATTCTGTTTCTTGCATAAGCGATACTGATTTATGTTTTTAAATATATGTTGCAGGGGAAGAAAGTGGTCATCTTTGGCTTGCCTGTAAGTCATTTCTTCCTTCAAATTGGATCGTTGTAAACTAGGGTTTATCTGTTAATGAACGAAAAAATATCAATTGGTTTAACTAATCAATTAAATCCTACTTAATGAAGAAAAAAACCATAGTATCTATGGGGAAAGCCCAACTCATGTGAATGATTTTGTTGCGCATATTCATATTGTGATGGTAAATGACGATGATGGTTTACATTTTTGGCAAGAGGAATTATGGTTTTTGAAGAAATTTTTGATTTGAGAATAATACCTTCGTAAGGTTTGCTTGTACGGTTTGCGATGTAGACATAGAGATGTTGTAATGGAGAATGGTGAACATCCTTTCATCTAGTACTTGTAATATTTGGGAATTTAGGTTTATACATTCATGTTTTCAATACTTTTCCCGCTTGGTATGCAGATCAATTACTCTTTACTTTGACTCAAACTAAACTTAGGTGTGTGCCATGCACTTGCTAAAAGAGAAGTATATGTGCAAAGTTCAATGTTGCAAAAAATGGAAAAACCAAAAATTATGAGATAGTACTGTTGTTACTTTTTTATGTGTGGGCACAACATATGTGAGTTTGGAAGAGAGACAACTTTGATTACATAGGAGGTCCAAGTATTTTTAGCAAATTTTACAAACATAAGACGTCAAATTTTTTTTTTTGCAAACTTTGCCAGTATAAGAGGTTGATGTTTTTTCACTGACTTTGCTTACATAAGATGTCAAATTATTTCATCAAACTTTGCCAACATAAATGGTATGTTTTTCACAAACATTGTATGCATAAAAGGTCAAAGTTTTTCTAGCTCACTTTGTCAACATAAGAAGTCAAGGTTTTTTAGCTAACTTTGCATGCATAGGGGGCCTAAGTCTTTTAGCTAAGTTTTCCTACATAAGAGGTCAACGCTTTTTTAGCAAACTTTGTTAATATAAGAGGTTAAAGTTTTTACAGTAACTTTGCCTACATAAGAGGTCGAAGATTTTTAGCGAACTTTGCCTAAATAAAATGTCAAAAATTTTCACTCACTCTGCCTACATAAGAGGTCAAAATTTTTCAGCTAGCTTTGCAGATAATGGTGGTCCAAGTTTTGCGCTAATTTTTTTCAACATATGAGATCAAAGTTTTTTTAGCTAACTTTCCTTACTTAGGAGGTTCACGTTTTTTAGCTAACTTTGCTTACATAAAAGGTCAAAGTTTTTAGAAAATTTTGTCGACATAAGAGGTCAAAGTGTTTTCACTCACTTTGCTTACATAAGAGGTCAAAGTTTTTTCACTCACTTTGCCTACATAAGAGGTGAAAGTTTTTTTTAGCAAACTTTACCTACATAAGAGGTGGAAGTTTTTTTTAGCAAACTTTACCTATATAAGAGGTCAAAGTTATGCCACTAACTTTGCTTGCATAAGAGGTCAATTTTTTTTTATACTAACTTTGCCTACAAAGATGGTCCAAGTTTTTTTAGCTAACTTATCCTACATAAGAGGTCAAAATTTCATACTGCGCCAACATAGAGGTCATAGTTTTTTTAGTTTACTTTACCAACATAAAATGCCAAAGTTTTTTTTGCTAACTTACCTACATAGGAGGTGCAAGTTTTTTAGTTAAGTTTGCATACATAAGAGGTCAAAGTTTTTTCACGAACTTTTCCTACTTGATAGGTTCAAGTTTTTTAGCTACCTTTGTCTGCATAAGAGGTTAATGTTTTTTAGCAAACTTTACCAACATAAGAGGTCAAAGTTTTTAAGCTAATTTTGCCAGCATAATAGGACCAAGTTTTTTTTAGCAACCTTTGCCTACATAGGAGGTCCGACTTTTTTAGCAAACTTTGTCTACGTAAGAGGTCAAAGTTTTATAGCAAACTTTGCCGACATAGGAGTTTTTCATTAACTTTGCTTACACAAGATGTCAAAAGCTTTTTAGCCTAACTTTTTCCGACATAATAAGAGTCGAGAGTTTTTTAGCTAACTTTGCCCACATAGGGGGTCAAACTTTTGTGCTAACTTTGCCTACATAATAGGCGATTTTTTTTTCTTTTACAAACTTTGCCTACATAAGAGGTCAAGATTTTTTCACTCACTTTGCCTACATAAGAGGTCAAGATTTTTTCACTCACTTTGCCTACATAAGAGGTCAGAGCTTTTTAGGAAATTTTGCATACATAAGAGGTCAAAGTTTTTTCACTAACTTTGCCTGTATAAGATGTCAAAGCTTTGTGGCTAACTTTGTCTACATAGGAGGTTCAATTTGTTTAGCTAAATTTGTTGGTTGAATAGGTCAAATTTTTGTAGTAAACTTTGCCAACATAAAGGGTCAATGTTTTTTCACTAACTTTGTCTACATAAGAGGCCAAATTTTTTTAGCAAACTTTTACCCTAACTTTGTCTATATTGAAAGAGTAAGTTTTTTCTTACCTTTACACTCAAAAGTTTCCCAATACCCTGATAGTGCTCTAGGTAGTTTTATGGGGGAGTAAGGAGGGTAGTGTTTGTGGTTGAAACAAACACCTTATTGCTTCACAAGAACCACCTTCCTCAACTACAAACACTAGCCTCCTTACTTCCCCAAAAATCTACCTAGAGCACTCTTGGGTTATTGGGAAACTTATAAGTATAAAGGTAAGAAAGAACTTGCTCTTTCATTTTGTAAGGGACAGTGAGGGTAAAAAGTTATGTAGAAAGTTTGCTAAAAAATGTTGACCTCTTATGTAGGCAAAGTTAGTGAAAAAACTTAAACAATTATATTTGGAAAATTTACTAAAAAGTTTGACCTCTTGTATAGACAGATTTAGCTAAACAATTTTGACGTCCTATGTAGACAAAGTTAGTGAAAAAACTTTGACCTCTTATGTAGACAAAGTTTTCGCTTAAGCTCTCTGACCTCTTATGTTGACAAAGTAAGTGATAAAATTGGACCTCTTATGTAGCAAAGTTAGTGAAAAAAAACTTTGACCTCTTATGTTGGCAAAGTTTGGTAAAAATCCTTGACCTCCGATGTAGGCAAAGTTAGCAAAAATAATTTGACCTCATATGTAGGCAAAGTTACCTAAAAAACTTGGACCTCTAAGCTCTTATGTAGGCGAAGTTAGTGGAAAAACTTTGACCTCTTATGTAGGCAAAGTTTGCTAAAAAACATGAGTACATGACTTCTTATGTAGGCAAAATTAATGAAAAAATTTGACCTCTTATGTTACTAGAGTTTGCTAAAACACTTTGGCCTTTTATGTACGCAAAGTTCGCTAAAAAATTTGCACCTCCTATATAGGCAAAGTGAGCTAAAAAAACTTTGATCTCTTATGTTGGCAAAGCTAGTTAGAAAACTTTTACTATGATATTGGCAAAGTTTGATAAAAACCTTTGACCGCCTTGGTAGGCAAAGTCAGCTAAAAAACTTGGACCTCCTATGTAGCTAAAAAGTTAGTGAAAAAACTTTGACTATTTATGTAGACCAAGTTAGTTAATTTTTTTTGACATCTTATGTGGGCGAAGTCTGCTTAAAAACTTTGACCTCTTTTGTAAGGAAAGTTATCTAAATAACTTGGACCTTCTATGTAGGAAAATTTAGCCAAAAAAACTTTGACCTCTTATGTAGGCAAAGTTTGCTATGTATGCAAAGTTAGAAAAAAAAACTTTGAACTCTCAAATTGGCAAAGTTAGCAAAAAACTTTGACCTCTCATGTAGGCAAAGTTAATGAAAAAAATGATAACCTAGGGATCTAAAGCTTGAAGGTCATAAAACGATACACGATAGCCACCGAGATATGGCTCGCCTGAGATGACATGGACGATCCTACTAAGGGTGCATGTCTACTTTTGTCGAGGCCCATTAGTTTTGTGGTGCTCTTCCTGAGGAGGACGTTGCTACTCATCCAAAAAACGCTCTAACTGACGACGTTGGATGAGTTTCTGGATCTCATTCTTCAAAACGCAACATTGGTCACTAGTGTGGCGATGGTCTCTGTGGTACCTGCACCACTTGCTCTTGTCTTTTTTGTTGGCATTGGCCTTGAGCTTTCTCGGCGTGGGCAACAAATCCTTATCTCTAACCTCCATGAAGATGGTGGTCAAGTCAGTGTTGAGGGGTGTATACTTTTCGAACTTCGGTGTTACTGATATATGGGAGAAACTCGCATTGGCTTTTGCGAGCTTCGCGTCCCTCCTTGTTTATCCTCCTCCCTTTTCTCTTCCTTTTACTTCTTTCTAGTCCCATGCCTTTTTTCTATGCTTCTAGTTTTTTCCTTACGTCGACGTATTTTCAAGTTCTATCTAAGAGTTCGGGAAGGTTGGCCAGAGGCTTCTCAGTCAAGGAGACCTTCAAGAGTCAATTTTGCACATTGTTTGTCATTGTTGCAATGGCTACCTACTCGTCTAAGTTGGGAATCTCCCTTGTTGCCGATGTAAAGCGATGACGGAAGTCTGGAGTGGTTTATTGCTCCTTGACTTGACAGCGATGAGGGAGGTTGCAGTCTTGTGATGATTTCGACTACCAACAAAGTGACTAAGAAACAACCTTTCAGATTGGTCTAGTCGATGGAGTTTTGTGATAAGTGAAAATACCACGCAAAAGTAGAACCCTTGAAGGTCGTGGGGCATACTCTACGCATCATTGCATCGGAAACTCATAAACAATCATAAGGGTTTTGTAGGTTTCAACGGCCAACTGGATGTGCGGTGCCGTCATATTGACTCATTGACAGTTGTCGCCAGAGTTTGTTCATGCAAAACCTCCCGTGTGAACGGAGGTCGTCGGTTGTGTTGTTGATGTGCATGTCGATCCTAGTCCCTGTTGAGGTTAAGGATCCTATTATTTATCTCATCAAGTTGACTATGTAGGACAAATATCAGAATGATCCTTTGACGAGATCCAAAATTCCCAACAGGTTCGTTGCTTGGATGCTTGGAGTTTGAGAGTCCCCCGAGGTTGTGCGACGATTACGTCGGTTGCTCCCCAAAGATTTCTCCCAGTTTGTCGTGATTCGCCTTGTTCAAGGTTCTGGGTAGCGAGGCCTTGCACGACATTTGACATGTCTGTGATATGTCGGGAAAGTTCCAAAAACTCATCTTTAGTGATTGCTCGGCGTTGTCGTCATTAGTGTTGGATCACTTTGATGGCTAGGACGCTATGGTGACTAGGCTCATTGGAGCAAGCGGGACTTACTTGGGGGTTAGAGTTTCCCTACGCTTGGCGCCTTTCTTTGATGACCCTACGCAGATCTTCTTGCGTTTCCTTGCGGTAGTGGTCGTCTTCTTAGGCTTCATCTTCCTCAACTGTAGGAGATTTGGTTAACAATCAAATTTCCCATTGACGGCACCACCCATTTTTTTTTTTTTTTTTGGGTGACTGCAATAGCTGTGAGTTCAGAGGAGAGGGAAAATTTGTTGTCTAGAAATGGGCTTATCGTGGAAAAAGTTGGGGGCCAGTTCGCCTCCGGCAAAGGGTCTCCGACAGTCAAGTTAGCTAAGCAGAAAATAAAAAAGAACACATCTCTTTTATCAAGGTTATTATGTCATACTTGGCCTTTGAAGATGCTTTTTTATAGGAGATTAAGAAGTTTTTCATCTTTATCTCGTGCGATTCGGTTGGGAGAGAAATATCTTTTCTTATCATCTACCGACGTAGTTGAGTAGAATCTGACCCCCTTATCTCTTGTTGATGTGGGAGTTGGAACTGATTGAGGGGTTAGGCGAAGATCAGGGGTCATGTCGACGGGTTTCTGGAGTGGATTTTAAGATCCACAATACCGTTGACCTATCGAAGACTCCATATTATGATTGACCAGCAAACTAATACACATCATTTTTGACCTGCGTGGGCCTAGGCCTAAGTTATTGGGCTTGTAAACTAAGTGACAATTTATGCGCACGACAAGTACCATTTAATTTGTCTACAGCTTTTTTATTTTTGGAATGAGGAAGTAGCCACGAACAGTCACCCACTTTCACTTGAAATTGATACTTAATCTGGGAATAACAGTGTGATTGGAGTCGAACTCCCAACCTTTTGCTTACAGACTTATTACTAGACCAAAGTGGCACTCGTGGGTTGTCTACCTCTTGATTCAGGATTACATGGAAAACAGTCAAAAAAAGGGAATTGGGGGGCAACCCTTTTGTTTATAAACCAGTCTTTTCAGTAGTTTTTATATCACTGGCAATGTTTTATAATATAATGGTAGGAATTTATAAGGAATATGATGTATGACAGTTATTTGTTGAATAAGAGGCAAATGCTTGTGTGTACTTGTTTTTCTGTAACTTTCTGTTTTTATTTGTATGCAGACTGCAAGTGTCTTCTAGACATTATTCTTTGTATAACTTCTCTAATTTGTCTTTTACGATCATTTGGAACCAATCTTATCGATTTTATCTCAACTGTTAGTTCACTTAATTGTGGATAATGTTGTTTTGACATTCTCCAGGGAGCTTACACTGGTGTTTGTTCAGCCCAGCATGTTCCTAGCTACAAAATGAACATCGATAAGTTCAAAGCTAAAGGCATTGACTCCGTAATTTGTGTGGCTGTCAATGATCCATATGTTATGAATGGGTGGGCTGAAAAACTGCAGGCCAAGGAATCAGTGAGTGCCTTTTCCTCTGTTAGCTTTTATGCCTCTTATCAAGAAAATAGATGCATATATTCATACTTACATTTTTTTCAATTGCCAATTAATTTTGAATCTATGGCGTCATTGTGTAGTGCAGTTATGTCATGCTAGAGATAAATTGTTTCACTCTGTTGGATCCTTGTCAGCTGCAAACTTTTCGGTCACTAACTTTCTCTTATCATATCAGATTTCATCAACAATTTGCTCTCTTAAAATTTTGTAGAATCATGATTTTGTTGTAAAGTAAGTGCACATTGGAATTTTTGTGTTGTTGAGAAATTGGAGCTTGTTCTCTGTGCATGACAGAGGCACGGGAATCTTTCCCAACCTAAGATTAAGTGATTTATATGTTATGGCCCGCACATCTTTTAGAGGGAATATATAATACTTGATAAGGAAAGAGATTAGCAGCTAGAGATAATGTCAAAGAGATAGAGTTTGAAGTAGTTATTTTCATAAGCTAACACGAAAAACAGAAATAAGAGTTTAACATCTCTCCTGTTTGTCCAAAACAATGTGGGGATCCCCTCCCCCCTCCAAAAAAGAAAAGAAAAGAAAAGAAAAAAAAAGAAAGGGGCTGATGCCATTTACTTTCACCACCTAATTAGGACTAAAGGTATATCAATTTATTCATTTTTTGTGAAGTACAAAATATATCTAACCTTATTCCTATCTGAAAGGCAAGGACTCAGTCATACTGATATGCATATATGGTGTGATGCTGACATACCAAGTCACTGACTCAACGGAAATTCTAAAAAAGTTACATTGATATAGCTAGTGTCTTGTGAGAAATGTTTTGGCTCGGGTCACAACATGCTTCCAATTGGAAATGTCTACTAGGTTTCAGTTGATAATCAAACACATGAAGTAATGTAAGATAATGAAATGCTCACTAAACAACTGATGAGGACATCTATTCTGTTTAGTCTAGTATTTTATTTCAGTACCATATTTGTTTTTGGCAATTATAGCCATATGTAATCTTTCTTTTATGCATTAGAATATTTCTGAGATTTTAGAATATTTTGAGATTTGTATCGAGATTTATTTTGAGCCTATATATAGACCTTGAGATTAATGAGAAGTTATGCTATTCTTGATTAAAAATTTATTGCGTTGAGTTTTGCTCTTCATCTCTCTTCTTTTGTGTGATACAATTAAGAGAATTATTAGGGTTTGTGATAAATCCTAGTAAAATTATTAGGGTTTGTGATAAATCCTAATAAACTTTTAGGGTTTGCGATAAACTCTAAATCTACCTCAAATTGAACACCAAAATCCTAATTCCCAAATAAAATTAAACCCAAACCCTAATATCTTTCTCTCTCCCCTTTTTCTTCTTCCTCTTTCTCTCCCTTCCCGAACGATACCCAACCTCCCCCAAATCCACTCAAAGACAACCCCCTAACATTCTTCTTCTTCGTTTCAACCGTCGATCCCCGAAACCCAACACCCTACTCCTTCGTCATCCATGTCGACCTCCACCCCTCACCCCGCCCGTCGACTTCACCCCGAACCCATCACCACAGCATCACCGCTACCACCACCAGCAAAACCCTACCGCTCTGCCTCCGAAACCCCACCAAAACCCAGCCGCCTTTTTCCACCAGCGACGCTTTCACCCCCAACTTCCTTGCCGTCACCCTTCAACAAGCCCGCAGCCACCTTCGAGCACCGGCAACCCTCTTTCTTGCTGCTACTGTCCCGCACCACCAACTGCAATTGCTGCCAGCGACTGCAGCCAGCACCGACCACTGCAGCCCTCTGGCTCTAGCGCGATTTGCTTCGAACCCCGGTATACTCTTTCCACTTCTCAAATATTTATATTACTACTCTATCGTCTCTATCATATTATTTGATTTAACTGTCGTCCACAAATATTGAGAGTGAGTGTTCTACTTGCCTAATTAGAGTACAAATCAATGTTGCATCTTTTACTTGCTAGAACGCTTAGAGATATAATTAAATTATTGATTGTTAGAACTGAATTGTTAATTGAGCTTGTTAAACTTAATTCAATTCTTGAAAATCCATCAAACTGATTAATTGTTTAAATTTCTAATTTTGATCCACATTACATATTGGTAAAATCAATCCTTTAAGATTCTTAGAAATTCTCTATTTAGGATTACGTTTTACATCATTTTGGTATCAGAGCAATGGTTCTCAAAATCCTAGTTCTTGCATCATTTAGGTCCTATTTTTGCATTCATTTAGAATCGTTTAAAGTCTTTTATTATTTTTTCTTTCCCTCTTTTTGATCACTTCAGATTAATTTTTTTAAAAAGTACACACACGACTCCCTAGTTTTTCCCTTTTTGGTGAATGCGTCTTCACAGCACTATCACCGATCGTGATGAGCCTTTCTTATTCCTCCCACATCACCCAGTTAGAAACCCTAGACCTTCTCGACCTGAAATGGACAACTCTGATATTTTCGCTACCTTAGTTGCCATTCAAGCAACTCTTGCCAATATCAATCAGAGGCTTGAAAAAGTGGAATTAAATCAAACTGTTGCCCCTGAGCTTCATGTTAATCGTCAAATCCCTCAAGGGAATGTTCGTGACGATCGACGTCAAGAACGTGACCCTGACGAACAATATAAGAAGAACATTAAGGCTGACGTTCCCCATTTTGAAGGCCACATGGAACCCCAAGCTTATCTTGATTGGATCCGTGCGATGGACCACTACTTTGTGTGGTTTGACATGAGCGAAGCCCTAAAAGTTAAATTTGTCACGATGAAATTGACTGAAAAAGCTCAACAACACTGGACCAATCTTGAACACGCTCGCAGAGGTCAAGGCCTGACACCCATAGCCACTTGGGAAGCCATGAAAGAGAAGCTCACTGAGAGATATGTACCGTTATCGTTCCATACCCGATTGCTAGATTCGTGGAACCAACTTTATCAAGAAAGTAAATCCACACAAGAATATGTTGATAAATTTGATGACTTCCTTATTCGGTGCAATACTTTAGGTAAAGAGAGTGAAGAACAAACTCTCTCTAGGTTCAGAGCTGGAGTACGAGCCGACCTGAGGAATGAGCTAATTCATAGAAATGTGGACTCATCAGCGGCAGCTTATGCTCTTGTCCTCGATATGGATTCCTTTAAAGCAAGTTCCTATTACAAGTCTAGCGATTCGATGGATCATTCCTCCAGAATGAATCCTCCTGATCCCTCTAGACCTGAGCACTCCTCTCCTCAGTACCCTAACAAGTCTTACCCAAACAAATATACTTCAAATTCCTATCTACTTAGAAATGACAACACGGGTAAGAACACCGAAAGAGACTAATCTCAGATTGATCCTCTCACTAGTGTTATAAATGTAAGGGATACGTCCATGTTGCTGGCAACTGTCCCAGTCCAAGTAGGATCAATATAGTAGAGGGTAATGCAGTCATCGCTGATGAGCCCGACAATGAGTTTACCTATGAACCTAAGGATGACCAGTTTCTCAATTGTATTCAGTCTGTTCAGTCACCTCCATTGAGTGTACCTGAGTCACCCATTCTTTTCCAAGTAACTTGGCAGCCTATAGATTTTATCCATGTGTTAACATCCTAGAGTCACAGAGTTTGCACTCACAGTTGCATATCACATTCATGACTTGTATAGTGAAATTTTCTAGGAAATTAACGAGAATAATTTTAACTACATGTTAATACATATACTAGAAGAAAATTTATAACTCTTGATGTTGGTGACGAAGAGATGGTTCAGATTCGTCCAGAACGGTTTCCAGTTGGATCCGTTAAGAACTTGAACATACGTGTTGCAGGCCCATTTAAGATTATTCTTACAATCAATGATAATACCTATGTCGTTGACCTTCCTGAAGTCTTTGGCACAGGTAAGATTTTCAATATTGAAGATCTAGTACTCTATGAAGGCTCAAAATTTTACTCTAGAAATTTTCTTATAGATGAGCCTACCCTACAGCCTAATGGTGAGATTCCCACATTTACCCCTCTACCTGATATTATTTATCCATTGACAGAAGAATTGAATAATATTTTAGATGATCAGATAATCTCTACAAGAGATAGTGGTATACACAAGTATTTGGTGAGGTGGATGAACAAGCCAAAGTTGGATGACACTTGCAGTAATCGTGAGGAGCTCCCGCAACTGGATCCAAATCTTTTGGAGCACCATGACAGGATCACTGGTTTTGACTCGACTGGGTCGAGCTCTCTCCCACCCGGAGAGAATGATGAGGACATCTATTCTGTTTAGTCTAGTATTTTATTTCAGTACCATATTTGTTTTTGGCAATTATAGCCATATGTAATCTTTCTTTTATGCATTAGAATATTTTGAAATTTGTATCGAGATTTGTTTTGAGCCTATATATAGTTCTTGAGATTAATGAGAAGTTATGCTATTCTTGATTAAAAATTTATTGTGTTGAGTTTTGCTCTTCATCCTTCTTCTTTTGTGTGATACAATTAAGAGAATTATTAGGGTTTGTGGTAAATCCTAGTAAAATTATTAGGGTTTTTGATAAATCCTAATGAACTTTTAGGGTTTTTGATAAACTCTAAATCCACCCAAAATTAAACACCAAAATCCTAATCCCCATATAAAATTAAACCCAAACCCTAATCTCTCTCTCTCTCCTTTTTCTTCTTCTTCCTCTTTCTCTCCCTTCCCGAACGATACCCAACCTCCCCTAAATCCACTCAAAGACAACCCCTTAACATTCTTCTTCTTCGTTTCAACCGTTGATCCCCAAAACCCAACACCCTACTCCTTTGTCATCCTCGTCGACCTCCACCCCTTACCCCGCCGTCGACTTCACCCCGAACCCATCACCACAACATCACCGCTACCACCACCAGAAAAACCCTACCGCTTCACCTCCGAAACCCCACCAAACCCCAGCTGCCCTTTTCCACCGCCGACGCCTTCACCCCCAACTTCCTTGCCGTCACCCTTCAACAAGCCCGCAGCCACCTTCGAGCACCGGCAGCCCTCTTCTTTGCTGCCACTGTCCCGCACCACCAACTGCAATTGCTGCCAGCGACTGCAGCCAGCACCGACCACCGCAGCCCTCTGGCTCTAGCACGATTTGCTTCGAACCCCAGTATACTCTTTCCACTTCTCAAATATTTATATTACTGCTCTATTGTCTCTATCATATTATTTGATTTAACTGTCATCCACAAATATTGAGAGTGAGTGTTCTACTTGCCTAATTAGAGTACAAATCAATATTGCATCTTTTACTTGCTAGAACGCTTAGAGATATAATTATTGATTGTTAGAACTGAATTGTTAATTGGGCTTGTGAAACTTAATTCAATTCTTGAAAATCCATCAAACCGATTAATTGTTTAAATTTCTAACTTTAATCTTTATTACATGGTGGTAAAATCAATCTTTTAAGATTCTTGGAAATTCTCTATTTAGGATTACGTTTTACATCAATAACCTTCTCTTTGTTGGGATCGTATGTGAGTGAGTAGTGGCTTGATGTGGACTGTGTAAGAACAGCTTGTAAAATTTCAAATGCAAGTCGAAATGTACAACGATGAAATACCAACTAGCAAGCTGCCCTTATTGGGATCCTTTGTCTGTGGTGGGTTGATCTGGATTGTATTAGAACAAAAGCTTGTAAAAGTTTCTATAGTTTTCTTTCCATTTCAATTATTCATTTACTTCTTATTTATTGTGTGTATTTAGTTTAATACTTTGACTTTTTTTTCTTCACAATTACAGTTTAATCATTATATGTAAATTATCAACTTGCTTGTATTAGTAACTGTCTTGTTATTTCTACTTGTCTATTTGAGAACATTTAAAAAATATTATAAATATACACCACTACAGCTTAACATACGTAAGGTATATACTTCTGTATTCAGAAGAGTGAGGGTGGTTAAATTGGTTGTACTGTAAAAGTGAATTAATTAATATTTTATTGGTAATAAACATCGTGGAACGAAGCAATTTCACTGCTAGGTAATGACAGAGCACCGGGCCCATATGGAATTCCCATCCTTTTCTACTATATTTTTTGGGATGGCATCAAAGATGACCTGATGACGATCATCTGACTTCTATTCACATAGCCTACGACTGGGTCCTAAGAACTTTTCGAAGGTTGCCCTCATCCCCCAAAAGGAAAGCTCTAGGTTGGTGACTTTCACCCTATTAGCCTCAAGTGCTTGGTCAAAATAATCACCAAAATTTTGGCCACCAGATTGGCTAGTGTTCAATCAACTAATGGAAAAGTAACAAACTAGCTTTACTAGAGGTCGATGTATTTTAGATTGGCAACAGCCAAAGAGACCATTGACAATTATTATGTTTCAAACTTGAAGAGCTATCTCCTGAAGCTAGATTTTGAGAAAGGCTACGACACAGTTGAGTGAGATAGTGCCCTGGAAGTTCTCATTGGCCTGGTTTTGGCAATAGGTGGATCAGCTGGGCAAGACAATGCTTCACCAAAAGCGAGGCAACTATCCTGGTTAACGGTGTTGCAGGCAATTCCTTATGTTGCAAACAAGGCCTTCGGCATGGTGACCTGTTGCCCATGCTGCTTTTCACACTTGTAGCAGACGTGTTGAAAACCATGATTACTAATTGTTAGAGATCAAGATGAGTAATTAGGGTTAAGGTTTATGTCTCATAGCCGCTTAAGATATTATACCCTGCTTATCAGTATTGGAATATCACAGAGCACTACCTCTAGACCAGCTTTTATATGAGATGAACTGGGTTTAGGATACGGGCTTTATGCCCACTCAACCCGGTCCAACAATTAAACAAATAACACGTGCAAAGCACGTGTTGCCCCATAGAACATTATACACAATAATATTCTATTATATTGAGAATATACCTATATATCCAACAATCTCCTTTTATGTTCTCAATATATTAGGCAATGTCCTGTTAAATCATTGGCTCACAAAAATAATATAGTTCATAGACTAAATTAATTATAACTCGAATAGTTCAAATGAGACTAAACGAAAATAATCAAATAGTTCAAAGACCATATCAAAACAGAATAGTTCACAATGACTAAACCAACAAGAGAGACCTGTTGTAGTTTCAAAATCAACCAAAGCAAATAAACTTCAAGAACAAAATATGAGTTTTAAGTTCATGAACACAAGAATCTTAAACTCAGCAGAAGTTTTATCACGCAAGTGACAAATTTATTCTTTAGATAAATAAACCAAAATTATATCCTTGCAAACTGCTTTATGTTTACTCCATTTTGAGAAAATCATTATTCTGAAATCTATGTTGACAGATTCAACTCCTCCATCTTTGCTAGCTTATTGAAAACAAGAATATCAAGAGACACATCTCTAAGAATTCTAGCAAATTTCATAAAGTATCTGGTTCTACTAAAGAACTTAGTACAATTCAACGATAACTTAGCAAAATGTATTGCAAGCATCACAATCAAGTTTCTTTAACAAAATAAAGAACAAGAACTATTATAGTTTCTGCACAAGAACTATACTATGTTTCATATTGAAATGATAGAACCGTCAAATCAATTATGGTTAATTCTGAATCATCAAAATTGGAATGAAACATGAATCCATAAAAGAGTTTTATCATCAAAATTGGAATGATATAACAACCATTCTAAACATCGGAAACACATCAACAAGTTTTCATGCTTTTTTTGGAATAATGAGATGATTCTAAGTAAATTATGAAAATATATAGCATTATCAGAATTGGAATGAAATTATATATTAACAGAATTTACATAGAACTTTTCAAATTATCTAAAACATGCCAATTGCTTAAAATTGATGCTTCAGTTTGAACTTCTCTATGGCTCCAATTGTATTATAAATCTCAAAACAACTTGGATGTTAAAGCTTTTGACTCAATAGCTTTTAACTCTATTTTCCTCACAGTTTTGATAATTAGATCACTTTCAAGTTTCTTAGCAAGAGCATTAGCCATACTTGTCGCAATTGCACTTTATCTATGAGAAAGTTCAACTAGGTTTCTTTCAGCCTTAATATACTTCTCTTACAATTATAAAGTGAGTTATGAGCTACAGTGCATTATAGCTTGGTAGTCGCATAACAGAATTAGAGAATTTACTTGAAACTTCTCAATGGATGATTAGCAATAAGTCGTTCAATCCACTCAGCTTCTTCCCCTGCAGAGGATAACACAGAGGTCTGATTTCTTGGATGAAAATGCAATGCTTGTTTGCCTTTTAATCTCTATAATTTTTCTGCTCCTTCTAGTGTGAACACATATTCACTAGTTGTCGACTTCCACTAAACTTTGAGTAGCACAAAGCAAACTCTTGAGTACCACTCAGGTATCTCATTAGCCTCTTAAGGGCATTCAAATGTGTATGAGATTATTAGTGAATCTGCAGATCATACCTACTTCAAAGGCTATTGTCTATTCTAGTGCAGATCTTTGTATACACGAGACTTTCAATTCTTTTAGAATGATCTACTTGTCTCATAGTTGCACCATCATAAGGTGTCAACCTTTCATCATAATCATAATGTGTTTCAAAACACACTTTTAATCACTATATTCCCACTTTTGAAACACATTATTGATATATCGAGTTTGACTAAGGGTTATCCCTTGCCAACCAAAACTCACCCTTATACATAATATGGTGTCCACACCACTTAGGTGCTAAATTTATTTGGATAGCACAATTTTAACTCCATTTATAATAGAGATGTCACTTCCAATCAACAAGCATGTCAATAAAACCAAGTAAATAATAGCCATTATATTTGACACACCACAAAGTTAAAGGCACTAATCTGAATTACTTGATTCATATACTAGGCTCTTTGAGAAATTTGTCAAATTATTTATATGTTAGCTATATTACATGTTTTAAAACATACGATGATTTTACTAAATTGTAAATCTTATTCACTAAACATATTAGTACAAAACTATTCAGTACAAAACTTTTCAATATAAAATGTTCAGTACAAAATTTTTCAGTACAAAACTGTTTAAATATCCTTTATGAATAACAAAATTTTTAATAGATGTAAGGTAAGAATAATACTTATTGTAGCAATATGACAAACATGTGAGTAGACATCAAATAAATCTACCCCATTTTTCTCAGTCAATCTGTTAGCTACTAAAATACATTAAAATTGCTACTGAACAATCAAAATTAAGTTTCTTCTACAAAACCCCACTTACTATAGTTTTAGTCTATTTCGGCAGATCAACTAATTTAAAGTATTATTGTATGACACAAAATCATCTCATTGTCTACTAAAGACTCTTCTTAGCTCATTTGGCATTCATGTTTTTAAGTGTCAGTAAGGCTGGTTCTTGATTCCAACTGTGAATCATTGAACGTGT
The DNA here is from genome assembly GCA_017893485.1 of Hemerocallis citrina. Taxonomy (NCBI): domain Eukaryota; kingdom Viridiplantae; phylum Streptophyta; class Magnoliopsida; order Asparagales; family Asphodelaceae; genus Hemerocallis; species Hemerocallis citrina. The sequence continues at coordinate 685,415 of JACEHZ010000312.1, read as the reverse complement.
TTGTAGGACTAGATTATTTAATACATTTATCTTTGATGAACACATCCTCAAAGAACTCTGCAAGTCTAGATTCTTCTAACACAAATTAGATAGATCCAATATTTGTCCACAGAACTACATTCTGCACTTTCTAAACACAAATATTTATTGTAGGTCCTACTTTAGGCCTTCTAGGGCTATGTACTCTAACAGAAATATCACAACACAAAATTTCACTTTAACAAAATTATTTGTGTTTTCATGCCATGATCTACAAGGTGTATTCAATTTAAAGTGTAGTAACACATTAGAGAGATGATTAACAATACAACATCACTCATAATTACACAAGACAAACAACAGTCAATAATATAGAATTCAACATTTCACTAAGTGTTTGTATCTAACTTTTATCAATACTGTTTAACTGTTGTAAGTAGAGTGCAGTAAAGATTATGCCCAATGCAAACTTCTCTAAAGTTGTTAAAATATATTCACCACCTCTATCAAATCTGAACCCTTGATTTTTAGCATTCAACTATGATTTTTAATTTATTAAGAATAATAAGTGCTTCATTCTTCATATATATGACAGACTTATATTAATCATCTACAAAAGTGATTAAATACTTCTGACCAATAATCGTCTTATCTAGTCACAAAGCTACTGAGATCACAAATATCAGAATGTATTGACTCAAGTAGTTGTGCTCCTAGAGACCATACTAAATGATTTTATAGTGATCATAATTTGAGCACAATTTTCATATTTGTCATATTTAATGGAGTGTCATTTAGCAGAGTTATGAGTTTTAACAAGAACAAACAATTTAATATATAATTCATAGTGATTATAAATTTCAAAACAACTTGGATGTTAAAACTTTTGACTCAATAGCTTTTAACTCCATTTTCCCCACAGTTTTGATAATTAGATCACATTTCCTTACAAACAATTGAATATATAGTTCTCAAATCCTAGCCAAATATGCTATTGTTCAAGAACACAATTAGAACTATTATTATTAATTGTCTCATTTGTTAAACTCAGCTTATACATGCGATTGACAATATATGCACATTATAAGATTTAATACTAAATTACTCTATTACATTTTACAAAATTGTTTGCTTTCTCTAGTGATTCTAACAATGTCCACATGCTTAAACAAATTGAACTATATTTTTCTTTATTCGTTCTTCATCATCTTCGAAACACTAAGCGAGATAATGACTCATATTTTATAATTAAATTTTGCACACACAGTACAATGAACGATAAAGAACAAAACGTAAATAATGGAGTCATATTCTGCATTACAGAATGCTCCTATCTAAGTTACGGACATTTGTTATAAATCTTATACAAAAATTTTAATTATTAGAGAAGCAAATATATAATCTCCCACAAACTGCAAATAATGAATTTGTCAAAATATCTATACACATAGTATGATAAAGCACTTAACGACCCTAAACATGCTAGTTTTCAAGGCGAGAATAATTATGATCTAAAAATCTCAAATATGTGATCAAACGCACACAACGTTAACCCATTCATCACATGAAAATACTAAAAGATTAGAGTAGATCATACCGACACTTCAAGTTAGAAGTGTTTTCCAAATTCGATGGAGAAGCCTGCATAGTGCAGACTTATTAAATCGTGATGCAAATCCATCGTCTCCAATACACACAATTTGTAAGTAACTTTGAAGTTCCTACATTCATCAAATTGTTAAAGATTAGCCAATTAAACGAATTATCAGCACTATCTAATTCACAATAATTTAATTGGAGATACAAATTTATAATTTAACTTATCAAAATGGATATTTGATTTTAGCACATAGCTAAAACAATTGTTCAAATTTGCATTTAATTAAACAATGCTTAATACGAACAAATAATTAAATAACAATTTAAATTTGGTCTAGAACTTATCTTTAATTTAGATCTATCCAGGTCTTATTCCTTTTGACTGGAGCTGAATATGGATTTGCTCCAACAGTATAAACACCAAACACCAAAAATGTCCAATCAAAAAATTGGATCTGAGTTGTTTACTTCTTCTCCTTCTATCTCACAAGAAGAACAATGGAGAAGAAAGTGGAGGAAGAGGCAGCATCGACGGCTGGGTTCGGCGACCTCTGGCAACGGCCGATGCGACCCCAGCGTCAGGGGCGGCGGCAACTCCCAGCGGCGGCGGCTGCGGCTCTACCACCTCGATCTGATCCGATCAAACCCCTAAACAGCAACAACAGCGGCCGATCAAGAGGATGAAGACGACCGAAAGCGACGACCTGGATCTGCGGCGCTCTACTTCGACAGCGTGGCCAAAGAGGGTAAGGTCTTCGCCGGCGATGGGTAGCCCTTCGATCTTCCTCGACAGCGACGTCTACAGTCGCAGATGACTGCAACGACTCCAGCTACGGTCGCGATCGTTGATGGCGACGACTGCGACGACAGTCGTGATCGATGACCGGTGATGGCGGCTACAGTCGCGATCGACAGATGCAGATGTGGTCGTTGTGTGACGGCCAACGACAGGGGTGAGATTCCGACGAACCCTCTCTCTCTCAATCTCAGTAATTTTACTTGTATATTATCTTAAGATTGTTAGAGATCAAGATGAGTAATTAGGATTAGGGTTTATGTCTCATAGCCGCTTAAGATATTATACCCTGCTTATCAGTATTGGAATATCACAGAGCACTACCTCTAGACCAGCTTTTATATGAGATGAACTGGGTTTAGGGTACTGGGCTTTATGCCCACTCAACCCGGTCCAACAATTAAACAAATAACACGTGCAAAGCACGTGTTGCTCCATAGAACATTATACATAATAATATTCTATTATATTGAGAATATACCTATATATCCAACACTAATAACATAGAAAAGTTGGATTTCTCCAGTGGGGAGTAGCTCTACTAGAGCAGGGTTGTTCCATCTTGCAATTTACAGATAACATGCTGCTATTCGGCTATGATCGCTTGGAGGAAACTATTGTGTCTAAAGGAATCTTGTATTGCTTCAAGCCCTGGTCCTGGTTGAAGTTAAATTAGCAAAAGTAGCCTCATCCCTATATTGATGTTGGAGCCATAGAGGAGGCCATGGGGTTTGCTTAAACTTTAAGCTATAAGATGGAAACCTTCCCCATCAAATATCTAGTATTACCCCTCAAACAAGGCAAACTGAAGAAGTCATACTAGCTTCCCATTCTAGATCGGGTAGAATCTAGACTTGCGGAATCCCTATTGCTTAGGGGACGAGTGATCCCTATCAACGCAGTACTTTTGAGTCTTTCAACGTATAACTTGTCCGGTGAAATACCATAATGAGTGATTTAATGAATCGACTGAGTTGAGTAACGGACTCCACCCGAGGGTGCTATCACTTGATTCGCTTGAGAAAGTGTGCATGTGGAAGGCCTGCGTCATCATTGACCTAAATGACATCAATTTGGCCATTGGAAAATTGTGGTGGAAGGTCTTCTTCTCAAACTGGGAAAGGTGGCAAAATTTGATCCAAAAGTACCTCAAGGATTAAAATTCAGAGTCATAGATCTAACATTTCTGATTAGGATCTAGGATCTCGTGGTTTTGGAAAGGGATATCTAGAGTTGATGCCCCATTAAGAAAATATACAACCTCCACCGTAGGTAACGATGCACAACAAGATTTTGGTGGGATAAATGGTGCAGCAGCACTCCCTCAAAGAACTTTTCTCTGACATTACGAAGTTTCTGCTCAATTTCATTTGTCTGTTTCCAATGCATGGAAGTGTGGAACTGAAATTCAATTTAGTTATCTAGATTCAACCGGTAGGTAGTTCCTAGGGTGTGTGTCTCACTGGTGTGGACTGCAAGCCTTGGTATCTTGATAATAATAGGTCGTCTACGGTGTGATCCATGTATTCCATGGTCCACTACCGAGTTGTATGCCCCCTTGGGCCTTGGTCACATGTGCCTTGGAAAGCCAAGCCACCTCTTCAAGTTAGAATGCCCCTCTATCTGGTACTCAATGATTTCATTCTTATTCGGGGAAATTTAATCAAACAACTACCAATGGTGAACACGACTTGTAGGTTTTGCAATAAACAGTGCAGACTAGGGACCACCTGTTTATTTGATCCCGATGTACAATATTTTATAAAAATACAAATCAAAATAGTGTAAAACTTGGTAAGATTGCAGATGGATATATTGGTGACAAAATCCAATATATAGCCTTCGGACGTATATGCAAGAAGTTACATCCTTGTAACAACACTTTGAGCAGTTTCAGCAAAAATAAATTTTGAGAGTGCTCAAAAAATTATAAAACTTTGGCTCAGTCTTAGGAAAAATTATTTTTGAGCTTAATGCAACTTGTAGAACTGTTTTTTTACTCACCAGTTTGCAAAATATGGCTTCATATAACTTTCAACTGATATGGAACTGTAGTTGTGAGAATGGGAGAATTGTATTCAATGGAGATGTGAATAAGTTCTCGAAAATTATGAAACTTTGCACCATCAATGTACAAGGTATTTATGAGCTAATGCAAGTTTTAAAAAAAAGTTATTTTGGATGCATGAAACTGATAAGAGCTAATGACCTATTATAGCGAAAATCATGTTAAAAAGCTATATTTAGTCAATATATTTAAAAACTCTAACCTATTCCTAGATTAGTACCATGATTCCTAATAAAAGATATAGTCTTACGAAATGCTAGCTTCCTGCTCCAGTTTGGTGAAATACAAGCCTACGCCTTCGCTCCATTCGTCACTTTTAGCTTGAATATCCACATATCACTTAAATTGTCATTTTAAGAGTAGGGATTCTTTATTTGAAGCTTGAGCATCTCAAAGTGAAGCTTTGTATTAAGTTTGTGAGCAACGAAGTTTGAGTTCCTTCTATTCTCCAATGGATTTGAGGTCTATCGCTCGATTCCATCCAACATCCAGATATATTAGCTCAATTTCAGTTACACACTTGATAAAGTTATTATCAATTTTAGTTGCACAATTAGTTAAACATCAATACCATCATACGGTGTGGAATTTACACTATTCATATAGAGACCTAAATAGAAGAGCAATAGAGAGCGGACTTCATCATTTTCTTCACAAGTTATTTTTCTACTTAATGATCAACTTCTGCTTCATTGCTTCCTTTTGCCCTACAACTGTAGTTTGTCTACATCAGTGCATCAAGTAAGCAATCACTTCAGTGTTGCAGTTACTGAAGAGAAGTATGATACGTTCAACAAATTGCAGTACTTTACCAATTAACAGCCTAAAAGATTTCATAAAACTAAGATTTTAGAAGAAGAATAAGATGTTAATAAGACAATAAGAGACTATATCACAAACAGTATGGAGAGCGGAATATAAGATGAAACAACATTAGAAGAGAATAACAGAAAAGAACTGAATAGGAGAAGAAAAATGCAACATTATGAGGACAAAATATAATAAAAAATTTTAGAGGAAACACCAGAAGCATGAGATAGACAAATCAGGGATAAGGACTGAAAAGAACAGAAAAATTGTCACCTCCCTTACTCCCTCCTGTACCCCCACCCACCAGATTCCCCCACCACCACCCTACTACCAGTGGGCATAGGAGGATTCATTAGTATGAATTGATCAGTTGGCTCCAACACCAATCGAAATTGGAGTCTTCATTAGCAGAAGCTTTTACAAAATTATAACTCCTATTGAGTAAGTTATGTTGAGTAAGAATTAGTTGGCTCCAGCCTGATCGATATTTTAGTCCAATATGATTTCCCCTCCTTTTTTCCTTGACCTGCTTAAAACATCCGTGACAGTCATACTAGACCTTGTTCTCACTTTATTAGTTTGTCATGTGCAAGTGAATTTAGTTTCCATAGATCTGAATATGCTGTGCAATTTCATGTCTCTCAGATTGAGTTTTATGGTGACTTTGATGGGAGTTTCCACAAGAGTATGGAACTATATATGGATCTTTCTGGTGCATTGCTTGGACATCGCTCTCAGAGGTACATCCACTGACTTAATCATTGTATGATATTGCTTTTCTATGTAGTCCAGATTTTGTTGACAATAAACATATCTCATGGTTTTCATATTCTTTCATACCATTGGTTTTGTGCTTTATAATCCTTCATACCATTTGATTTACGATCTATTGTACACTCAAAATGTTTTTTTATTGCATTAGTTCCATAACTTCTCTTTGCAAAAATTTGAATATATTTAAGTCTGTTATTAATTTTGTGACAATATAGATGATATTAAATTACTCTTACCCAAAATTTACTATTTTTCTGTACGAAGTATTTGCCCACAGCTTACTGGTTTTCTATGGAAAGTATTTGAAAACCTCAGATTTTATACGCAATCCTGAGTTTATTTCCAACTTATTCATCTTATATCAACTGCCATCATGCCATCCAACTTGGAAGCCTAAGAGCATCCACAATGGTGTTTCTCATTTATTAGAAAATGGCAGCTACAGTAATAACAAATAGCGTAATCGTGTGCAGTGGTTGTTTGCTATTTTTTTGCTAAAATTTGGGTAGGACGAGACATGATGTTTCGTCCGTTAGTTTTTTTTTCATAAAGATTTTTGTAATTACTGATTAACTATTAAAATATGTTAATTAAATAAATTAAATATTAAAATATTACCTAAAACCTAATTACATACCCACTCAACCTAATTAAATCAACTAAACCTACCACTAATCCCCCCAGAAATCATGGACGGGACATGTTGTCCCGTCCCAAGCTATTTTGCTTGAGATGAGACAACATGTCTCGTCCGAGCTTTTTTTCGATTTTTTTTTTTTTTTTTTTCTCTCTTCCGACGAATCTGACCGTCCGATCAATTAAAAAAATAAAAATAAAAATAAAAATCGTGAGACGAAACAAGTTGTCCCGTCTCTTATAATTTGAGAATCGCAATTTGATTTCTCAAAAATGAAAACCGACTGTAGCAACTTTGTCATAAAATGGCAAAGTAGCAAACGACTGCAGCAGCTCCTTTCTCATAAAATGAGAAATTGGCAAATATAAGAAACGACTGTGGATGCTCTAACACAGGGTTTCTTAAGGTACCGTGTTGTTTTTATTCTATAGAGGTGAGAAACTAGAACTGCAAAAATCCTGGCATGCATAAGCTTCTTCACAGTTCGAAATGGTCTAACAGCCATTCAAATCTGTTTCAGTTTTCTGAAAACACATTCAAATAGATTTTGACCTGTTCTGATAAATCCATATATGTATAGATGTAATGTTTTGCTTCTCTGTTTAGATCTATCATAAATTTGTAATATGCCAAATCAAGAAAAAGCAATTGTGTAGAAGGTAACATTTTGTTTACAACTTTAGATTTTAGTGCACTTATATGAAACTAATAGGCAGTCATTTTGTGTCAGTTATTCTGCTTTTAATAGTAAGACCTAATGAACCATTTTTGAGATATAGCTTTATGGTTATTGTGCAGGTGGTCAGCATATGTTGTTGATGGAAAGATTCAAGCCCTTAATGTTGAGAAAGTACCCTCTGATTTCAAGGTTTCAGGTGGGGATGTAATCTTGGAGCAGATCTAACCGTGTCTGCCCTAGGATTTTGTTTGTTTAAACTTGGCAACACGAGATTGATACTTGTTTCTGTTGCATGTGCCCTTGTAATCTTTCTCATAATTAAATCAAGATTATTATCGAAGGATGGAGGAAATAGACTACGTCAACAATTATCGAGGATCAAGTTTACATAATATCTCTGCTTTTTTCATGCGGCTTTTTGTTTGGTTATAGTTGTATTGCAAATAAAATTGGAAATGATGAGGTTGATCGCACGTACCTCACTGTTTCAGGTGTTTGGTAAATCCTGGCATGCTTAATATCTTTATATGTTACTTGTTTTTCTTGTGGTGTGAAGTGTTCCATTGGATTCCTTTGTGCTAAGGAGAAGTTATATATTGGATGTGGTATCGAACAAAGATTTTTCTTTCAATTTGAATCACACACTGATAGCTGTTTAGCGCATACCGTGCGTGTGTTTGCTAATTTTATCCATTAAATTTCACTTAAATTGTCTCATTGCAGAACAATTGTTATTAATATCTGACAATCCTTTCCATGTTTGATTTCTTGGATGCATACAGCTAGCTGTTTACCTTATCATGCAATGCATGTTTTTATTTTTTCCTAGAACTCTTTATTTTCTTATTGCAGAATAATCATTAATAAATTCTGACGTCGCTATGCTTATATGTTTGTTTCTGTTACTGCTAGATTGACCTATACATTGCATGCGTTTTTCTAGACATCGCCTTTAAATTTATCTTTTGTTTTTTTTTTCCTCTTTCTGCATGATAATCATTATCAATTTTGCTTTTGCACGATAATAAGTATCGATGTCTAGTGTTTTTTTTTTTTTGATAAGAGGATGACTGAAGCCATCGTTTCATTAATACGGATTAAGGAAACAAAGTATTACAAAGTACCAATATTATAAATAGGCTGACAGAACAGCGGAACAAACAAAACAAAACAACATAGTCGAAACATCAAAATAGAACTACAACAGAAATAAAAGTACATAAAATGACCGATACAGCTCCAGTCTGAACTTCTCTCACTATGCTCCTAACTCGCTACTCTCCCTCACTGTTCCTGGTCCTCTTAGCTGAATCCTGAGCACCTGCCCAATCATGAATCAGAAGGAAAATTTCATTCGTTGAGTTAGGAAATCTATAAACTTTCTTGCAAAAAATTAAATCATTTCTTTCTAGCCATAGATTCCAGATTGTGGCTGCTATTGCTATATCCCAAACCTTTCTATCTTCTAGTTTGATGTGCGAATCTCTAATGTGCGCCCATATGTCAATGGTTGAGTTAGGAACCTGATTACACCCAAAACCCCTACATACTATTTCCCAAATAAGCCGTGCTTTTGGGCATCGAAAGAGGATGTGGTCTACGTCTTCTTCAGTAGAAAGGCACGTCTCGCAGATAACATCGACTTGCATATTCCTCTTCTTAAGGTTAACTTTGGATAGGATCGCGTTACTATGTGCTAACCAACAGAAAACTTTCACTCTGTATGGTACTTTGGCCCCCCAAATAACAGATTGGACTTGACATCTCGTACCTCCACCATTGATCCATTTATACATGGATGAAACCGTGAATACTTTTGAGTTGTCCCTATCCCACCATCTTTCATCGTTAAAACTATTACCCTGCCCCCCTTCTTGAAGAATCCGTTTATTCAGCTCTTCGAATTGAACTCTGCTCTCTGTTGTAATATTGTGGGAAACTATAAAATTTAGTTTGCCGCTCTTTCGAATGTTTGCCACTGAGAGGTCTAAGTTTTGTGTAGCTTCTGCAGCTAGTGGGAATTGGTTTTGCAGAGTTGTATTACTGCACCATTTGTCTTTTCAAAATCTGGTGTTTTTCCCATTTCCTACTTTGCAAGTGGTGTTGGTATGGAAAATATCACCTTGCTTTGCTATCCCCTTCCAGATGAGAGACACTTTTGCCGATGGACTTCTTCCTCCGAATCGGAATTTCTGTCTCTTGCGGAAGGGTTCGAATGAGTGGCTCCACCATCCTTTGTGCTTGTTAGTAATCTTCCACCACCACTTGCAGAGCAGAGCTTTGTTCATGTCATGAAGGTTTACAATACCCAATCCTCCAAATTCCCTTCGCTTGCAGACTCTTCTCCAATTAACCAGGTGGAAACCTTTGTTTCCCTCATCCCTGCCTTTCCATAATGGTGGGGAGGGAAGGGGAGGGGAAGGGAGGGGAGGGATTTAATGAAAACTCTGTTTGGTTCAAAGGAAGGGAGGGGAGGGAAAATAATTATTTTCTTGTTTGGTTCACAAGAGGAGGGAATGAATTTTATAATAAAATTACTTTTATACCCTTTTGCATATAATAAGAATATTGCAGTCTTATATTAATATTAAAATATTGCAGCCTTATATTAAAATATTTATTCATTACAAACATGCAGTCTTATTTAAATTTATAAATATTGAAACTAGTTAAAAGTCAATCAAGGATTAAATGTTTAAAATGAAACAAAAAAGTTGATTGAACAAGGAGAAAAAGAAAAGGAATCCGATATTGGTGCCTCAGACTTGTATAAGTTAATCTGTAATTCTGAAATATATATATATATATATATATATATATATATATATATATATATATATATATATATATATACACACACACACCGTATCTGAAATTAATCTGTAATTCTGTATGTCTTCACAAGACTTATATCATTCATGCTCCCATCTAAAATATCTTTTTTGTAGCTGAAACAATATATTATTCATGTAATTAATTTTTTTTTCTGGATATGTTTCTTAAAAGAAGAAAAAAGAGTATAAATTTCATAATCAAGCATCTGCCAAACTAGGTAAGCCAGTGAGAAGCAAAGTCAACCTTTACTTGATCGGCTACAAAGCGATGAATGGGACTTGGTACGAGATTGGCTACAAATCAGAACTAATAGCAAAGTCAGTGCCCCTCAAAATTGGGGTGAACTACAATGACTTGTTGAAAGCTGTAGGCATAAGTGCGGACGGCGGATGGCGGACGGTGGATGGCGGACGGCGGACGGCGAGGGCGACGAGGATAGGGAGAAAGAGAGAGCGGGAGAGAAACAGTCGGCAACTAGAGAGGGAGAAAGAGAGGTTTTTTATTATATTAGGATTTAGATTTAAAGGGCAATTTAGTCCAGCCACTTTAAAAAATTAGCCATATTTTCTCTTCCCTCCAAATCCCCCCACTTTTGGAGGGGAGCCAAAATTGGCTCAGGAGGGGTGTTGCACCCCCCATTTCCTCCCCTCCCCTCCTAAAAATGAACCAAACAAGAAAAGTATTAAAAAAACCCTTCCCTCCCCTCCCCTCCCCTCCATTCCCCTCCAACCAAACAGTGCCTAAGAATCTTCTTCGCAATTTATCTATCCTGTTGATGACCCACTTAGGCAGCTCGTAGATGGACATTAGGTACAACGGAATCGCGCTAAGAACAGAGTTTAGCAGGATTATCCTTCCTCCAAGGGAAAGGAACCTACTCTGCCACCCCGCTAGCTTCTTTTCAATCTTTGCGATAATGAAATTCCAATCCTCCTTCAAGAGAGCTCCCGGCTTAATTGGCGTACCCAGGTATTTGATTGGGTATTCGCTGATCTTGCATTCTAAAATTTCCATAATATCCTTACACAGCGTCGACAGCTGCTCATGGATCGGGATGATGCTTGTAGTACCCCGTATTTTTTTAAATGTCATTTTAAAGATTATAAATGAATTAAATTGATTTTGGGGAATTTAATAAATATTTCCCTGAAAATTTATCTTTTTACACATGCAAAGCACGTGCAAATATTTTCTTGAGATGTTCAAAAGCCAAAATTTCTTCATGGAAAATCATCATTTATTATTTGAGATTATTTATAATTTTTCCAGATTTTTCTGATATTTATTAGACCTATTTGCAAATATTACGAAAAGAATGATCTTTTTGCAAAATTGTCATGTTGAAGGATGAAAGTGCAAAACTATTTTCTGGACTTTTCAAGCAGTACCGGCTGGAAATAAAGAGTTTATTTTGCGTTTAAATCTCAATTTAATTGGTTTTATCAAGTTTCCAAGTATAGGGATCCATTTATGTAAAATTATATTTAAAGGGGTTATTTTGCAAATGTGTTAAAAAACCCTTATTCTCCTATTCCGGCTATTTAAAAGGGTGAGGTGCAGCCGTCTTTCACTGCACAACACAAAGATTTTATTATTTCTTGGAGATTAAGGAGGTGATCTTGGATTTCGCAAAAGAAAGGTTTTCTTACCAGATTTTCTTCGTTCGAGGTGAGTGATTTGTTGTGTTTTATTTTCTTTTGTGCATGTTGTATGTGAGTGACTTGTTTGTTTTCTTTTGATTTGTGTATGCTGTATGCGAATGATATAAATGTTTTCATTATTCTTGGATGATGAATTTTCTCTACTAGAAAGCATGTTTAGGGTTTGAGTATGAATATGTATATGATGGATTGGATGGATGAAAAATTGGATCTTGTGAAACCCTAGTCGTTTGTGAATAAAATTGTATGTGAGTAATTCGAGATTGATGAGTGACCTATTAGAAATCATGGGTAGACTATTTCTTTTGGATTAAGGTTGGATTGACCGAATTTGGAGGATTTTATGCATAAACCTAATAAAGATGAGACTTTTATTGCTTTTGAGTATTTGTGAACGAAACTTGATATGGTGATGTTAAAAATTGATTATGGGTGAGTTGTAGTAGTAATTCAGTTTTGAGAAATTTGAATGGAGAAGTATGAATCAAGGGATCATGTCTTGAGAATCGAAATTTGGGAATTTAGTTGAGTTTGAAGAAATATATCCAAATTGGGGATTTTCTTTGAGATTTTGATATTTATATGGTTTGGATCTGAATACAAAGCTATTTCAATGAACAATTAATTTTTTAGAAACTCTATTTTGACTATATGCACAATCCATGTTTTAATCGAAAGAAATCAACAAAATCTCTATTTTTATAAATTCAAGTAGTTTTGATTTAGTTTTATGGACTATTATTGTAATCCCCCGATTTTCATTTAATGAAAATTGTTTTATTTTGCACGTAGTGTGCACGTGCAATATTTTTGGTAGAATTAAATTTTATAATTATTTCTATTATGATGAGTATAGATATTTATATATGTGCTCTATAATTATTTTTATATACAGCCTTTTTTCAAATAGACAAAAGCCTTTCTTTTTAAAAGCCCAAATTTAATTCAATTTATTATCTTTATAATTATTATTTCGGGCCCATAAACTAAAGCCCATGAGCTATTTTTATTTTAAATACAACTTGTAATGTAGAATACAATTTAAAGATTATTTTTTTTTTGTAAAATATAATGTACAAATTTTTTGAGGCAAATGCATGCACGTGCATTGCACGTACACGTGCAATATGCACCATTTAAGCATGGTCGGTTTTGATCTTTGGAGGGAAAAGGGAAAATTCAAGTGGAGTCATGGGTGGTGGTTACTTGATCATGGTTGGTTATTGTAACTCCTCCTTGAATCCTAGCCTTTTAATCCTAACTCCTAAGTTAATCCTAGCCTTCCATTTTCCTAAATTTTTAGTATAAATACCCCCCCCCCCCCCTTGCCTAGTATTCTTATGCTAATTATTTCCTCCAAACCTATAGTTTAAAAATACATTGCTAGTAGTTTAACAAGTGAGTTAAAAGATCGAGAGATTGTGTGGATTTGTGCTTGCATCAAAGAGGAGGCCGGCACTAGGAGCTCTTGGGTTGGCATTGTGGAGGCTTGTGTGCGCGTCGACGAGGAGGAGGATCGTTCTTTTGCAAGGACATTGGTTTAGGAGGTGTTGCTAAGTGTAGTCTCTCCAATTAAGGTAGGTAAATTTTCTATATTCTAATTAGGAAGCATGCTAGACTTGAATTGAAGGAATGATGCATGAAAAATATTAATAAGAGTACACATTTAATTGGAAAAATGACCTATTGATTGATTGAAATGTGGATATGCAATTGTATGTGGTTCTATTATTAAAATTTAAGTTGTGTGCGAATTAATTATAGCCATAGATTGTTTGAAGAAAACTTCATCGTTAACATTAAAAATTATATGCAAGAACAAGTGGATTGAAAATGTCACTTTATGTGCTTAAATAGACTATTGTGACCATGTGTATGAATGACTTAAAAATATAATTTGGGGGTTTGTGAAATTATTAAAAACAGAGAATTGATAATGAAGATTGCTAATAAAGGGATTAGTGATGTTAAATTAGATAAGAATGTCGAAAAAGGAATGTGTTAGTAGTAGTATATAAATTTAACCAAATTGTATGGTAGATGTATGGTTAATTATTGGAAAAATTATTTTTTTATACTAGAGTATAATTTATGATGAGAATAATTAATCTGGAATTTCTACAGCAAGTTTAGTAAAAACCAAATCAAATGAGAGCTTATTGAACATCGAAATGTTTTACTATACAGAGAGCATCGATTTAAATTAGATTTCGGGTTGAACTAAGACAACCTGAGCTTATAGCTCAAGTGGTCGGGATGATCCTAGTTGCTCCGGTGGGTTCGGTGTCTCAGGTTGCTGGTTCGAATCCCCTTAGCACCATACTTTTATTTCGTATTTTTGAAAAATAAAAATAACTGTAGCCGAGAGCATTTGATGCTCTCAGCCTCTCTTCATAACGCACAGTGTGTTCGGCCTAGTGGCCTGTGCCTTCGGTTGGTTTCCCTATGGTCGCTGGTTCGATCCTTGGTCTCGGCTGTGTTGTGTTGTGGGAAAAAATATTTTTTTTGGGGGTTTGGATGATTGGAAAATTATGAAAAAAATATGATTATTATCCTAAAAATATGTGGGATTTATGAAAAATAAATTGGAAATTATTTAAATGAAATAGAGTATATTTTGAGACCAAAAGTATATTTTAGAACTATGGTTCTACACTTGCATTTTTATGAAAGTTGTACTTTGCAAAAGGACTTGAAATGGAATATTAGAAAAGAAATATGAATAAGAAAGGAATTAGGTGAAGTGATGTGAAATTATTCTCATTGGAGAATAGTGTGACAAATTATGAAGAGTGAGTATTCATTTTTGATTGTATAACTAGTGATGTGGTTTTTAATGTGAAAATGATATTTCATGAATTACATGATGAATAATTGAATTCCATGTATAGGTATGGACTATCGAATAATTTAGAAATCATGATTGGAAAAGAGAAATATTTTTGAGTATGACAACTCAACATGTGAACTTATGAATTGAAATTGAAAATTAGAGTGTAGCCAAAACTCACACCGACAAGTGAAAAATGATGAATTACGATTATTGACATTGAAAAGACCAGGTTTGGGTCATTGTGAAATGAAAGAAATAAGACCGGTAGTAGTGAGAGGGCTAACTCTAGAGCTTTGATTTTGGTCATGATTTCATTAGAATTAAGGATTAGTTACATAGTGAAGATGTGATGAAAGTAAGAGAAAAATATTGAGTATGAGGGCCATTGGATTGGCGGCGAGAGCGTATCCCAGGATGTCCCATGATGAGTCATGATAGGGCGTGGATACTGCTCCAGAGTACCGTCCCGGTGGCGACGCTCGTGGGATGTTGGACGACTGCGGGTGGTGTCATGTCTATGGTAGGAGCTGAATTACCACAGGATGCCTGCATGATGAGTCATGTGTCAGTGCGTTGGGATTCCCTCCAGGGTGCCTAGACATGAGTTCGTATGTCAGAAAACATCTAGGATACTTACCGTAGTTACAGTAGTAGATTAGGACATGACGAGGGATTGAACCCTACAAGATGAAGAACGATTAAGGGCTTGCCCTCGGACCTATGTAGTATGGGATACATAGAATCCGAATAAGTGTGCATTAGTGTCATATAATATAAATAACTGCATTAAGGACTAAGTGCACAATCACAAGACGACATCAACAGGGTATTCTCTTTTAGTTTGGTATGTGACAAGTTTGTGTTTGTTAAATATGGAAAATCAGTTATACTATTTCCGGCATAAAGAGGATGGCCGTGAATAATGTTCGTCGGTTGAATAAACTGACGTACCCATAGTTTGTATGCAGGGTAAATGACATGATAAAGACTAAAGAGGAACAGATGCTTCAATGTTGTTGTATATTCATTTAAATGTTGTAAATTTACTTCCGCTGTGCAATGTAAAGTGTAAAGTTTCATGTAAACTCTGATGTAAAGTGAAAAGTTTTAATTTCCTTGTAAAATTGTACTAAATAAAGTGTAAAGATCCCGTGGAATCTCGAATTCAGTGTATTTTGGAATTCAGGGCGTTACAGAGTGGTATCAGAGCCATGCTTCACACTTGTACAAATTTATAAGGAACGACATCCTAAAAGTGGACATTAGAGTGTGTGTTTGAGTCTAGAGATTTAAATGTAAGTGACCTACATTTGTGTTGCTCTATGACTTATGCTTCTTCCTCTCTATTTCTAAGATGGCTGATCACTTCGACCCTGCTGGAGACGACGAATGGCATATCATCGAGGAAGAGTACCATCCTGGACAAGTAGATTCCGAGGAAGAGTACTACCCAGGGCAAGCTGATTCTGACGGAGAAGAATGGCCTGAATTCCGAGAGATTACCCCACCTCCGGATTCATCTGATGACTCTTCTGAAGAAGAAGAAGAACCGGTTCCAAATGGTCTTGTGATATCTCTTCAGAGGCAGGTAGAAACACTGCGGAAGAGAGTCGGTTTATTGGAGGCTCAATTGGCAAAGCGTAAGGACGACTTTGCAGTTCTCAGTCATCGGGTATGGGAACTCGAGAAGAGGAAGAATCTGACCGATGTGCTGAAGGAAGAAGTTGATGAACTACGGGGAGAACTTCGAGAAGCGAAGAGGAACCGTAGGAGTTAGACTGTTGTAGCTTCTACTGTTTTCATTCTGATGTCAAGAAATATTTTCAATTCGAATGTATAAAGTTTGGAATTCAATGAAATGCAAGTTGATTTAAAATTCATGTCCTATACTTCGAATTTAATGGATCTTTTGCATCAGAATATGGCTAGAAGAGGAGCTAGAAATGGGGAAGGTCTGGATCTAGAAACGAAACTTGCGAGGGTCTATCAGACGCTCAATGCCGTGGCCATGAAACAAGGAAGGGTACCTGCGAATCCGGTGCCCGAAGCGATCAAACTCGTGGAATCGTTCAAACGGATGAAACCACCTGTGTTCGAAGGGAAGTCAGACCCTGATACGGCTGACAATTGGATTCGTCAAGTAGAGACGATCTTTGAAGTGCTGGAGACCCCTGAGGGCAGTAAGGTGAAGTTGGCGACTCTGCAACTTGAGAAGGATGCGGCTGTTTGGTGGCAGTCGATGAAGAGGACAATGGGAGGCATAGTTCTCGGCTGGGAGGAATTTCTGGAAGAATTCCGCAGTCACTATTTCCCCTCCGACGTCCAAGAGAAGAAGGCTATGGAGTTTCTGTCACTACAGCAAGGTGGCATGTCAGTTAGGGAGTACGGGACCAAATTTACTCAGCTCTCTAGGTATGCTCCTGAACTAGTGATGGATGAGGCTAAGAAGGCTCGTAAGTTCGAGCATGGATTGAGGCCGAGCTTGAGGTCCCGGATGATACCTCTTGGTATCAGAAGATTTGACAAGTTGGTCAAGCGCGCGGCAGCCACGGAAGCAGACATGAAGCAGTTTCATGTTGTTCAGAATCGGAGGAACAACTGGCAGTCTGGAAAGAGGCCCGCCAATTCTGGGAGTTTCAAGAGTCAACCATCTGCACAAAGGTTCAAACCGACAGGGGTGAACGCTATTAGTGTGGCTGGAGGACCTGGGAACAATGTGGTGAGACCTCCTGCGGTAACTTGCTTCAACTGTGGTGAGACGAGACATTACAAATCTCAATGCCCCAAGCCACGGAATGGTAATAGCAATGCACCAATGCAGTAGACTGGGAAGAGATCGTACCAACCAGGGCGAGTATTTGCCTTGACGGAAGCTGGTGCCGATGAGGTAGATCATGTCATCACTGGTACGAGGGCAGATGTTTAGAGGTTTATGTTATTTCTTTTTCCCATTATTTAGTGAACTGTTACGTAATGAGTGTGTATTATGTAACAGGCGAACTTTATTTAAATGGAATGAAAGCTGTTGTGTTGTTCGATACTAGATCCTCTCATACTTTTGTGTCTCCTAAATTTGCTAAAGTGTTGGGAGTTGAACCGAAGATTTTTCCAGGCAAGATCTTAGCAGTAGCTACTCCATCAGGGAAAACTTTAACCACTGATCGGTATTATGCGGATTGCGAGATTGTGATTGGGGACAGAATCTTTGGGATTGATCTAATCGAGCTGACTATCTTGGGAGTCGATGTTATCATTAGCATTGATTGGATGTTGGTGTACAGTGCAAGTATCGAGTGTAAGACCAAGACGGTAACAGTGAAGGCTCTAGGTGGACCTGAAGTCACTTTCCAAGGGAAGAAGAAATGTTCTAGGCTGGTGGCAGCTATCCGCAAGGAAGAGATTCCTGTGGAAGTGCAAGGGATTCCTGTGGTTCGGGACTATTCGACTGTGTTCTTGGATGATTTTCCTGGGTTACCCCCACATCGTGATGTAGAGTTCAGCATCATTGTTCAACCAGGGAGTGCACCCATTTCTAAGGCACCGTATAGGATGGCTCCAGTGGAACAGAATGAGGTGAAACGGCAGATTGAGGAACTGTTGGAGAAAGGCTTTATTCAACCTAGTGCGTCACCTTGGGGAGCACCAGTGCTTTTGGTAAAGAAGAAGGACGGATCGATGAGAATGTGTATCGATTACCGAGAGCTGAATAAGGTCACTGTTCAGAATAAGTATCCTATTCCTCGAATTGATGACTTGTTCGATCGTCAACAAGGAGCAGCTGTTTTCTCCAAAATAGATCTTCGATCAGGATATCACCAAGTTCGAGTGAAAGCTGAAGATGTGCACAAAACTGCATTTAGAACTCGACATGGGCATTACGAATTCTTAGTTATGCCATTTGGAGTGACGAATGCACCCGCAATCTTCATGGATTTAATGAACAGAGTTCTGAGGCCGTTCATTGATTCTTTCGTCGTGGTGTTTATCGACGATATCCTCGTGTACTCCAAGTCAGAGGAGGAGCACACCGAGCATCTGGCAGTAGTGTTGAAGAAGCTGGAAGAGCAGGAGTTGTATGCCAAGCTATCCAAGTGTGATTTCTGGAAATCTGAAGTGGCATTCCTAGGTCACATCCTTTCTAAGGAGGGAGTGGCAACTGACCCTCAGAAGATAGAGGCAGTGAGAGATTGGGCTAGGCCTACTACAGTGAAGGAAGTCAGAAGTTTTCTTGGAATGACTGGATACTACATGAGATTCATTCTGTAACGCCCCGAATCCCAAATACAATTGAATTCGAGATGTCTACAGGATCTTTCCACTTCCTTTAGTACAATTTTACAAGGAAATTTAAATTTTTCACTTTACATCAGAGTTTACATAAAACTTTACACTTTACATTGCACAGCGAAAGTAAAATTTACAACAATTGAATAAATGTACAACAACATTGGATAATCTTTAAGCATCCTTTCCTCTTTAATCTTTATCATGTCATTTACCTGCATATAAGACTGTGGGTACGTCAGTTTATTCAACCGACGAACATTATACACGGCCATCCTCTCTATGCCGGAAATAGTTTAACTTATTTTCCATTATTAATAAATACAAACTTGTCACATATCAAATTATAGGGACTACCCTATTGATGTCGTGTTGTGATTGTGCACTTAGTCCTTAATGCAATTATTTATATTAGATGACACTACTGCACACTTGTTCGGATTCTATGCATCCCATACTACATAGGTCCGAGGGCAAGCCTCTTAATCGTTCTTCATCTTTGTAGGGTTCAATCCCACGCCATGACTTAATCTACTACTGTAATTATGGTAGGTATCTTAGATGATCTATAAGTGCAAGCACGTGTACAGAAAACCTGGAGGGGAATCCCACGTCATGTCACGACGCATCGTGAAGACAGCCTGTGGCAATTCAGCCTCCTTCATGGCACACGATCCTCATGCAGTCACTAAACATCCCACAAGCACCACCACCGCGACGGTACTCTGGAGCAGTATCCACGTCATGTCACGACGCATCGTGAAGACAGCCTGTGAAATACTCTCACGCCGCCAATCCGATGGCCCTCAACTCATGTTTTTATCATACTTTCATCACGTCTCCACTATGTACTAATCCTTAGTTTTTATCAAAATCATGAACAAAAATCAAAGCTCTAGAGTTAGCCTCTCCACTAAACCGGACTTATTCATTCATTCAAACATGACCAACCTTGGTCTTTCTTTTCAATTTCCATTTCATTTATTTCCAAGTGCCGGGGGGGAGACTTAGCTACTCTTTTTGTTTCATTTTTCAATTCACAATTTCCAATTTAAGCATTTCCAACTCATAAATTCCCATGTTGAGTTATCATACTCAAAAGTATTTTTCTTTTCCAATCATGATTTCTAATTCGTTCAAATAGTTCATAACTATACATGGAATTCAATTATTCATCATGTAACTCATGAAATGTTATTTTCACATAAAAGCCCACATCACTGATTATTCAATCAAAGGTGAACATTTACACTTCATAATTTCCACACTATTCTCAAATGAGAATAATTTGCATCACATCACACAATATAATTTCTTTTTGCCACATTAATTTTCTAATCCTTCATTTCAAGTCATTTTTGCAAGATATAATTTCACAAGGAATATCAATGTGGAACCATAGTTCTATTTATTCATTTAGTCACAAATTATACTTTACTTTATGTAAATCATTCCCAAATTATTTTTAATAAGTCCCATATATTTTTAGAAGAATAACCATATTTTTTTCATAATTTTTGGATCACCAAAACACCCAAAAAAATATTTTTTCTAAACTGCCGAAGCCAAGGATCGAACCCAGGATCACAGAGAACACAGCCGAAGGCACAGGCCACTAGGCCACTTGCGCCAGCGGTATAAAGAGGCGCTAAGAGTATTAAATACTCTCAGCCGTTGATTCTTATATTTTTAAAAATTTATGAAACAAAATATGGTGCTACAGGGATTCGAACCGGCCACCACAGGGAACCCAACCGCACGTTCTGACCACTTGAGCTACGTGCTCAGGTTGTCAAGGTACAACTTAAATTCTTTTTACTACAATTCTCTCTGTTATTAAGACAATTCGATATTCAACAAGTCCTCATTTCATTTTGTTTTTATAAAAACTACTGAAAAATTCCAGATTGACTAACATTATCATAAGTTACATTCCAGTATAATAAAATAATTTTTTCCAATAATCAAAACATATTTTTCATACATTTAATTGAAATGGTGGATTATCACTACCACACTTCTTCTTTTTCGACATTTCTCAACAACTAACGCCACTAATCTCTTTATTAGCAAACTACACATTCATTCTCTATTTTTAACCTTTTATCATACATACCAATCTATAACTTAATTCATTTATTTCAATATGACACAACGATCCATTTAATCACATGAAGTAGCATTGTCAATCTAATATAATTTGTGATGTAGAAACTGAAACTTTCTTCAACAATCCATGGTTATAATTACTCCATGCAAACTTAGATTTTTACTAATCAAATCACATACAATTGCACACCCACATTCCAATTAATTCATAGGTCAATTTTCCAATTAAAAGCGTACTCTTATTAATATTTTTCATGCTTCATTCATTCAATTTAATCTAGCATGCATCCCTAATTAGAAATATAGAAAATTTACCCACCTTGTATGGAGAGAAAAATACAACTAGCAACCTCCTAGACGAATGTCCTTGCGACGAATTGCTCCTCCTCCTAGATGCGCACACTAGCAAAAATCCGAGCACCTCCACAAGCCAACCGAGCACTCCAAGCCGGCCCCTCTTCTCCTTGATGTTGCAAGCACAAACCCACACACTCTCAATCTTTTAACTCACACAATCACTACTAGATAGAGTATTTTAGACTATAGATTTGTAGAAAGTAATAAGCACAAGAATAACTAGCCATGGAGGGGGTATTTATACTAAAATCTTGATGGAATGGAGGGCTAGGATCAAGTAATTGGTTATAAGATGGAGGGCTAAGATGAAAGTAGGAGTTACATTAACTACCCACAACCAAGTAACCACCAAGCATGATCTCCACTCAAATTTTCCCATTCCCTCCAAAAAGAAACAATCCGGCCTACAATAGGAAGTGCATATTGCACGGGTACGTGCAATACACGTGCATGCAACTAGGTCCAAAAATTGTACATTAAATTTTGTATAAAAATAATCTTTAAGTTGTATCCCACATTACAAGTTCTAAAAAAAAATAATTAATTCATGGGCTTTAGTTTATAGGCCAAAATACTTATTATAAAAATAATGAATTAAATTAACTTTGGGCTTTTAAAAAGAAAAGGCCTTTTATCTAATTGAAAGAAGGCTTTATAAAAATAATTACAAGCACTTATTTAAAAATCTATACCCATCATAATGAAAATAATCATAACACTTCAACCAAAAATATTGCACGTGCACACTATGTGCAAAATAAATAATTTTTCATTAAATGAAAAATCGGGGCATTACACATTCAAGGTTATGCTCAGATAGTCGTGCCGCTTACTGGTCTGACCAAGAAGAATGTGAACTTCAAGTGGACTGAGCAATATGAAGCGAGCTTTCAGGAGTTGAAAGAGAAGCTGACTACTGCACCTATTTTGGCTTTGCCTAGAGCAGGTGTTGAATACGATGTTTATAGCGATGCTTCACATCGTGGGCTTGGTTGTGTCTTAATGCAAGAAGGAAGAGTAATCGCTTGTGGGTCTAGGCAACTACGACCGCATGAGAAGAATTACCCGACTCATGATCTGGAGTTGGCTGCGATTATCTTTGCCCTGAAGCAATGGAGACACTACGTGTACGGTGAGAAATTGAACATGTACACAGACCACAAGAGTTTGAAGTACATATATCAGCAGAAGGATCTGAATTTGAGGCAGCGGAGATGGTTGGAAGTGCTTGAGGACATGCGACTTGAGATCAAGTATCATCCTGGGAAAGCTAATGTTGTTGCGGATGCACTTAGTCGCAAGAGAAGTTTATCCAGTTTGATTACAACTCAGAAGTATCTGATTGAGGAATTGGACCGAGCAGATATTGAAGTTGTCTTGCAAGGATTGGGAGCATCTTTAGCTCAGCTGAGGCTTCAGCCTACTTTGAATGCAAGGATCATTGCAAGTCAGGAGGTTGATGCTGATAACTTGGAGATGAAGGAGCAGGTTGATGTTGGCAGGTTGCCCGGATTTCAAATCAGGGATGGAGTGCTGTGGTTCGGAGATAGACTATGTGTTCCGAATCAGGCGGACCTGAAAAAGAGTATTCTTCAGGAGGCACATGCTACTCTTTTGTCGGTACATCCTGGGAGTACTAAGATGTACAAGGACATCAAACTGCATTTCTGGTGGTCAGGTTTGAAGCGGGATGTGGCTGAATTTGTGGCGAAGTGTGTGGTTTGTCAACAAGTCAAAGCCAAAAATCAGAGACCCGGAGGTCTATTACAGCCGTTACCTATTCTGGAATGGAAGTGGGATAACATCAGTATGGATTTCATTACGGGATTGCCTAAGAGTCCTAAAGGCAATGATGTGATTTGGGTTATAGTCGATCGACTAACCAAGTCCGCTCACTTTTTGGCGATGAAACTCACCGCTTCGATGGACAAGTTAGCTAAGTTGTATGTTGGCGAGATCGTCCGGCTCCATGGTGTTCTGTCAACTATTGTGTCTGATCGAGATGCGCGGTTTACTTCGCATTTCTGGAGGAGTCTTCAGACAGCTTTGGGTACCAAGACAGATTTCAGCACTGCTTTTCATCCGCAAACCGATGGGCAGACCGAGAGAGTCAACCGTATTCTTGAGGATATGCTTCGGTGTTGTGTACTGGACTTTGGAGGCAGTTGGGAAAGGCATTTACCTTTGGTAGAGTTTGCCTACAACAACAGTTTTCAGGCTAGTATTGGTATGGCGCCGTACGAAGCTTTGTATGGCAGGAAGTGCAGGACACCTGTTTGTTGGTTTGAAGTTGGGGAGCGTCAGTTGTTTGGTCCTGAGCTTGTGCAGCAAACCTCTGAGAAGATTGATCTGATCAGGAAGAGGTTGGTAGAGGCTCAGAGCAGGCAGAAAAGCTATGCAGACAACCGGAGAAGGGACCTTGAATTTGAGGTCGGTGACTTCGTCTTTCTGAAAGTATCGTCCAGTAAAGGTGTGATTCGATTCGGCAAAGGCGGGAAATTAGCCCCGAGGTTTATAGGCCCGTACAAGATATTGAAAAGGATCAGAAAAACTGCTTACCGGCTTGAATTACCGGAAGAGTTATCTCAGGTGCACAATGTCTTTCATGTGTCTATGCTGAGAGGTTATATTCCAGATCCGAGACATCATTTGCCTGAAGTGCCGGAAGGTTTGCAGTTGGATCTGAATTACATCGAGTCTCTCGAGATTGTTGATCGTCGAGAGAAAGTCTTGAGGAATAAGACGATACCGATAGTCAAGGTAGTCTGGAGAAACCATCTGGTTGAAGAGGCTACTTGGGAGTCTGAGGAGAGGATGTTGAAAGATTATCCTGAGCTTTTTGCTCGATTTGTATTTTTTTGTATTTTTCCTGTGCTTGTTGTGAGTGTTTGTTTTTCTCGCTCTTGACTGTAGTTCCGGGGACGGAACTATTCTAAGGAGGGAGTGTTGTAATGCCCCGATTTTCATTTAATGAAAATTATTTATTTTGCACGTAGTGTGCACGTGCAATATTTTTGGTAGAATTAAATTTTATAATTATTTCTATTATGATGAGTATAGATATTTATATATGTGCTCTTTAATTATTTGTATATAAAGCCTTTTTTCAAATAGACAAAAGCCTTTCTTTTTAAAAGCCCAAATTTAATTCAATTTATTATCTTTATAATTATTATTTTGGGCCCATAAACTAAAGCCCATGAGCTATTTTTATTTTAAATACAACTTGTAATGTAGAATACAATTTAAAGATTATTTTTTTTGTAAAATATAATGTACAAATTTTTGGAGGCAAATGCATGCAAGTGCATTGCACGTACACGTGCAATATGCACCATTTAAGCATGGCCGGTTTTGATCTTTGGAGGGAAAAGGGAAAATTCAAGTGGAGTCATGGGTGGTGGTTACTTGATCATGGTTGGTTATTGAAACTCCTCCTTGAATCCTAGCCTTTTAATCCTAACTCCTAAGTTAATCCTAACCTTCCATTTTCCTAAATTTTTAGTATAAATACCCCCCCTGCCTAGTATTCTTATGCTAATTATTTCCTCCAAACCTATAGTTTAAAAATACATTGCTAGTAGTTTAACAAGTGAGTTAAAAGATCGAGAGATTGTGTGGATTTGTGCTTGCATCAAAGAGGAGGCCGGCACTAGGAGCTCTTGGGTTGGCATTGTGGAGGCTTGTGTGCGCGTCGACGAGGAGGAGGATCGTTCTTTTGCAAGGACATTGGTTTAGGAGGTGTTGCTAAGTGTAGTCTCTCCAATTAAGGTAGGTAAATTTTCTATATTCTAATTAGGAAGCATGCTAGACTTGAATTGAAGGAATGATGCATGAAAAATATTAATAAGAGTACACATTTAATTGGAAAAATGACCTATTGATTGATTGAAATGTGGATATGCAATTGTATGTGGTTCTATTATTAAAATTTAAGTTGTGTGCGAATTAATTATAGCCATGGATTGTTTGAAGAAAACTTCATCGTTAACATTAAAAATTATATGCAAGAACAAGTGGATTGAAAATGTCACTTTATGTGCTTAAATAGACTATTGTGACCATGTGTATGAATGACTTAAAAATATAATTTGGGGGTTTGTGAAATGATTAAAAACAGAGAATTGATAATGAAGATTGCTAATAAAGGGATTAGTGATGTTAAATTAGATAAGAATGTCGAAAAAGGAATGTGTTAGTAGTAGTATATAAATTTAACCAAATTGTATGGTAGATATATGGTTAATTATTGGAAAATTTATTTTTCTTATACTGGAGTATAATTTATGATGAGAATAATTAATCTGGAATTTCTACAGCAAGTTTAGTAAAAACCAAATCAAATGAGAGCTTATTGAACATCGAAATGTTTTACTATACAGAGAGCATCGATTTAAATTAGATTTCGGGTTGAACTAAGACAACCTGAGCTTATAGCTCAAGTGGTTGGGATGATCCTAGTTGCTACGGTGGGTTCTGTGTCTCAGGTTGCTGGTTCGAATCCCCTTAGCACCATACTTTTATTTCGTATTTTTGAAAAATAAAAATAACTGTAGCCGAGAGCATTTGATGCTCTCAGCCTCTCTTCATAACGCACAGTGCGTTCGGCCTAGTGGCCTGTGCCTTCGGTTGGTTTCCCTATGGTCGCTGGTTCGATCCTTGGTCTCGGCTGTGTTGTGTTGTGGGAAAAAATAATTTTTTGTGGGGGTTTGGATGATTGGAAAATTATGAAAAAAATATAATTATTATCCTAAAAATATGTGGGATTTATGAAAAATAAATTGGGAATTATTTAAATGAAATAGAGTATATTTTGAGACCAAAAGTATATTTTAGAACTATGGTTCTACACTTGCATTTTTATGAAAGTTATACTTTGCAAAAGGACTTGAAATGGAATATTAGAAAAGAAATATGAATAAGAAAGGAATTAGGTGAAGTGATGTGAAATTATTCTCATTGGAGAATAGTGTGACAAATTATGAAGAGTGAGTATTCATTTTTGATCGTATAACTAGTGATGTGGTTTTTAATGTGAAAATGATATTTCATGAATTACATGATGAATAATTGAATTACATGTATAGGTATGGACTATCGAATAATTTAGAAATCATGATTGGAAAAGAGAAATATTTTTTAGTATGACAACTCAACATGTGAACTTATGAATTGAAATTGAAAATTAGAGTGTAGCCAAAACTCACACCGGCAAGTGAAAAATGATGAATTACGATTATTGACATTAAAAAGTCCAGGTTTGGGTCATTGTAAAATGAAAGAAATAAGACCGGTAGTAGTGAGAGGGCTAACTCTAGAGCTTTGATTTTGGTCATGATTTCATTAGAATTAAGGATTAGTTACATAATGAAGATGTGATGAAAGTAAGAGAAAAATATTAAGTATGAGGGCCATTAGATTGGCGGCGAGAGCGTATCCCAGGATGTCCCATGATGAGTCATGATAGGGCGTGGATACTGCTCCAGAGTACCGTCCCGGTGGCGACGCTCGTGGGATGTTGGACGACTGCGGGTGGTGTCATGTCTATGGTAGGAGCTGAATTACCACAGGATGCCTGCATGATGAGTCATGTGTCAGTGCGTTGGGATTCCCTCCAGGGTGCCTAGACATGAGTTCGTATGTCAGAAAACATCTAGGATACTTACCGTAGTTACAGTAGTAGATTAGGACATGACGAGGGATTGAACCCTACAAGATGAAGAACGATTAAGGGCTTGCCCTCGGACCTATGTAGTATGGGATACATAGAATCCGAATAAGTGTGCATTAGTGTCATATAATATAAATAACTGCATTAAGGACTAAGTGCACAATCACAACACGACATCAATAGGGTATTCCCTTTTAGTTTGATATGTGACAAGTTTGTGTTTGTTAAATATGGAAAATTAGTTATACTATTTCCGGCATAGAGAGGATGGCCGTGTATAATGTTCGTCGGTTGAATAAACTGACGTACCCACAGTTTGTATGCAGGGTAAATGACATGATAAAGACTAAAGAGGAACAGATGCTTCAATGTTGTTGTATATTCATTTAAATGTTGTAAATTTACTTCCGCTGTGCAATGTAAAGTGTAAAGTTTCATGTAAACTCTGATGTAAAGTGAAAAGTTTTAATTTCCTTGTAAAATTGTACTAAATGAAGTGTAAAGATCCTGTGGAATCTCGAATTCAGTGTATTTTGAAATTCGGGGCGTTACAATTATATATGCTACAAGTTGTATTTGATCATATAAGAAATAAGCTTTTCGTAGAAATCGTTTTCATAAAGTAGAACTACGTATCGGTTGAAATGTGCACAACCAAAAGTATGCAGTCTGTAGGTTGACAGTCGACTGGTATGACTTCTCAGTCGACCGACACGACCCAGCTGCAATGTTCTCTAGTTTTTCTTAAAATCTCGTTCTGAACAGTCGACTGATGACTTTTACAGTCGGCTGGTACCACTTAGAATTATTTTCTTGAAGTTATTGTAATTTTCTCTCTGGACAGTCGACCTATAACCTTTACAGTCGACTGCTATACTTAGAATTATTTTCTTAAAGATTATTGGATTTTTCTCTCTGGACAGTCGACCTATGACCTTTAGAGTCGACTTATAACACTTAGATTATTTTCTTAAAACCATGGAATTCTCTTTCTGGACAGTCAACTTACGCTTGTTATTAGTCGACTGGTACTGATGTATCTTTACATTTTTGAATGTTCTTTCAATGATTTATTCTCTAAATATTTTAATCTATAACTTACTATTCTATACCTTATCTTCTATTGAACATATGTTTTCAAGTTGTTTTGACTGAGCAATTCATGTTGGAAGATTGGTTTGGATATTTGAGTGTCTCTAGAGGGTGTGTGTGACCTTAGTATACTGGCAGTTGAGATATTTATGTTGGGCCTGTTGAGGCATTTTAGTTGATCAGTTATTGAGTTAAGTCCGGTAGGGTATACCAACTCTAGGAGATTCGTAAAGTAATTAAATAACCTAAAATGATAAGGACAGGCACTAGTGGTGATATGATGAACGAGAACATGGGTTATGGACCTCAGTATGGCTTGCGGTGTGAGATAATTCCTGGAATTATCCAGGTGTGAGTGAAATAGTCTCCGGAATTACCTGTGGTATGGGATTGATCTCCGGAATTATCGGCGTCGTGGCGACGCACATGTGGTATTCATGTGATGAGGTGCCATTGCTTGCAGTGTGGGGTATTCTCGAAGATTCCCAGGTGTGAGTGAAATAGTCTCCGGAATTATCTGTAGATAGAGATTTGACCTCCGGAATTATCGGGGCATGGGCTAATACTCACGGTTTATCTTTATCTCGTAGTATTCATCGTGTTAGGATTAGTTGCATAGCGGGGGATTAAACCCTATAAAGTGGAAACGTTAAGGGCTTGCACCGGACCTATGTAGAGTGGGATGCATAGACTTCAACAAGTACGCATTAGGGAGTCAGCATATAGAATTGTGTTTTCTTGACTTGGTTTATGCATGCGGTTTCCTGTGTTCTACACTTGACACTTAGTTAGTTTCACTTAATGTTTTTCATGTTTCCTTGCTACGTCACATTTTATGTATTCTTCTTTATCACATGTTGTTTATGAATCTATGCTTAACTTACGTTGTTTGTTTTTATGTCACTCACACCTTTATGGCTGACCCCTTTAGTTTTGGGGGTTAGGGTTATCTCTAACCTCATATTTTACAGGTGATTTCTTAAATCTCGGATTTGGATGCTTGAGTTCAAGTGATGTAATGACATATGTAATTGTAAAAGAAAGTGTTGTAAAGAAAAGAGAATTGTGATTAAGGTGTATTGTATTCCGCTGTGCTATGAAAATGATTATTGAAAATGAAGGTTAAAAATTTATTTGGTGTTGACTTTGTTTAATATTACATTTGAAGTTGATGCTGGGAATTGTGCCACGTATTTTCTAAGATATTATATTAGAAATTCGGGGCGCTACAATGCTAGTCTTATTTAAGTTCACCTGCAGACCTGACCATCCCTGAAAGCAAGCCAATACCGTCTTAATGGCAACCGCTTCTTCCACAGTTGCTTTACCGAAGAGAATTGCGTCGTCTGCGTATTGTAGAATCGACATTGGCTGAGTGATTCCTTTGATCTTAATCCCTTTGATAGTATTGTTTTCCATAGCTCTTCTTATCATTTCCGCTAGTCCGTCTGCCACAATTGCGAATAGAAGGGATGATAATGGGTCCCCTTGCCGAAGACCTTTCTTACAGACAATCTCTCTACCTTGCCAACCGTTCACCTGGACAGTCGATTTTCCGCCGCGAATGCACATTTTCATCCATAATCTCCATTTTGCACCGAATCCTTTAAGAACTAGGGCTTCCTCCATACAGTCCCATGATACCGAATCGTAAGCTTTCTGAAAATCAAGGTTTAGGATGAAACCGTCATCTTTTGCTTTGTGACCTCGGAATACAATTTCTTGGGCAGAAGCTATACTGTCCATGATATCCCTTCCACTTATGAAGCCGCTTTGCAATTGGTCGATGACCTCGTTAAGGTGAGGGACTAATCTTTGTGCCAAGACCTTCGTGATTATTTTGAACGATTCGTTCAGCAGTCTTATTGGCCTGAGATCTTCGTGTATGATAACCTCGCTTTTCTTAGGAACGAGAACAATCGTAGCATAATTTAACCTATCCAAATTAGCCACTCCGTCGTATAGCTCGTGGAATATGTTCAATAGGTCATCTTTGATTATTTCCCAGTAGATTTTGAAGAAAAAAATTGGTAGCCCGTCTGGCCCTGGGGCTTTGTCCTGTCCCAGCTTCTTAATTGTCTCAAACACCTTAGTTTCTGTGAATCTCGTTTCGATTCCATTGATCCCATCCAATCTGGAGCAGCTCCACATATCCTGGGCCATCACACATCTGCTAGCTGTATCACGTCCTAGGAGATCATGAAAATGTCTATCTAGATTCTCCTTCATCAGGTCTTCGTTTTCCATCCATACCCCGTTAACTGAGATTCCCGTAATGTGATTCTGTCTTTTCCTTCCGTTTGCGACCTTGTGAAAATATTTTGTGTTTGCGTCTCCCTCTTTAAGCCATTGTATCCTCAATCTCTGTTGCCAGTATAATTCCTCCATCTTCCCAATATTCTGTAACTCTAGTTTATAATTGGCGAGGTCGTCTTTCTCGCAATCATGGAGATCTCTGTCCTCCTGCTGCCTTTCCAGGTTGGCAATTCCGCTCGCAAGCACCTCTCTTCTAAGATGAATGTCATACATCTTTTGTCTGGCCCATGCTTTTAATCTCCTTCGTAGACGCCTTGACCTCTCTACCCAAATTCTTACTGCTGAAGACTGAGCTGTGCTAGCATTCCACGATTCAGCGATAACTTGCCTTGTCTCCTCACAGACGGTCCATGCTTTCTCAAATTTGAAGCTAAAATGCCTTTTCCTACCATTTAGCTCGCAGTCAATCACCAGAGGCAGATGGTCTGAAGTGTATCGTATCGCCGATTTGACCTTTGCAAAGGGGTGAGCATCCTCCCACTCGTTGGACACCAGAACTCTATCAAGCTTGGCCAAAATAGGATTACATTGCATATTTGACCAAGTATATTTCCTGTCTGTCATCTCTAATTCCAATAAGTCTAGATCTTCTATCGTCTGGTTGAAAGAGTCTTGCTCAGAGCGACTATGGCTCTTGCCTTTATGCTCTTCCTGGAATCGTGTAATATTAAAATCTCCTCCAATTAACCAAGGCCCGCCTCATTTGTTTCTGATGTATCTTAATTTCGTCCACAACTCTTAGCGCAATCTGCTGTCGTATGGACTGTATACACTAGTCACCGTCTGTGTCCAATCGTCTTGTCTACGTCTAATTCTAATCGAGACCGTGAACACACCGATAAAATCGTCGACGATCTCGAAGGAACTAGAACTAGCCCTAACTGCTATACCCCCCGAAAACCCCCTAGCTGGCTTAAATCTCCAGTGGAAATCTGTCATCTTTCTAAGGGAAGTGAAATCCTCCTCTGTTAGGGTTTCTATTCTAGTTTCTTGGAGCCCACAAATGTCAGGACAGATCTTGCTAAGTGTTACTCCTATAGCTCTTTTTTTTAATTTTTGGCGCATCCCTCTAACGTTTCAAAACATGTATACCATAAAAACCGTTATAATCTCTAAATGAAGTACACCCTCCTCCCCTAAAGGACCCCGGGATTAGTTAGAAACTATTTTGGTATCCTCTCTAATGATTGCTACGTTAGATAATTGTTCAGCCCAAGTGGAACCCATGGCTAGACCGTACAAGCTAGCGAAGTAAATGAGAGATTCATCTGATAAAGAATTAAGAACAGAGCAATTAAATTTAGAGGTACCTTCGTCTGTTGCATTTTCCTCCGACTGTATGTTACCCCTATGAGACCATCCCTCCTGTCCGTTGTTCTGACTATCCATGCTAACCAACTGTCTTTTCCCTTTCCTCCGATATTCTGTGATTTTTCTAGTGGAAGAGCTTCCAACACTGCCTCTAACTTCTTTGTCATCGCACTCTGTTTCTGTGACTGAGATGAGATTATACTCTCGAATGTCGTCTAGCTCTCCAATAATACCCTCCCCTGACTCTGGTCCGGAAATAATTTGTACCATGTTGGATTGGGTATGCTGAATAATTGGGATACTAGTAATCTGACTAGGAATTGGAGTGATAATGCCTATTGGACTGTCGTGGGTTTTTGGGATTAAAGCATCTTGGCCCGTAGGCCCAGGCCCATGACTCTTATGCTCCTTGGGCTGGATCAACGTGCACAGCGCCAGCTTAACAGTACATTCGATTTCATCGTTGGAAAAATTCATCCAAGCTTCGT
This sequence comes from Hemerocallis citrina, assembly GCA_017893485.1. Classification (NCBI taxonomy): domain Eukaryota; kingdom Viridiplantae; phylum Streptophyta; class Magnoliopsida; order Asparagales; family Asphodelaceae; genus Hemerocallis; species Hemerocallis citrina. Next base: position 653,116 of record JACEHZ010000312.1, on the reverse strand, counting down.
TAACCAAGCCCATCTGGTTACTAAAGCCCACATCATGGACTTGTTTGAGAATGCCCAGTTTACAGTTGGGTTTCGTACTCCCTGTCGCTTCATCCTCAGACCTTACATATCTTCCCCCAGTCCCATCGCCGCAAGCTGTGACTTTTGCTACAGTTGGAGGGTCACTTCGAAAGGGTGCCAGGCTGTCTGGAGGGAGATGAGAGGACCGGTGTGGGGCCCAAAGACAGCTACCTTTCGTAGTTGTAAGCTGAGTTGGGTTTTTGGACGGCGGGGATTTAGCCTTCATCGCTTTATTCGAAATTTTGAACTGCCGCTTAGGAACAAACGAATCGGATCTCGCTTGATCTCCACCATTCAAAGGACGCATACGTGTACACTCCCTTGCATCTAACGGCATAGCATCGTCGTCTACCTCTGGCTGAACATCTGGACCGTTGAAATTCTTCTCGTCTCCAGGCTGTGGATCTCTAAATGAAATGTTTTTTTGGACCTCGACGATTACTCTGACCTCGTAGATATGGTTTCCGAACTCAGTTAGGATCTTAGACGGAATGTCACACTTATTAGCAACCCCAATCTTGATTCTTGCAAATATTCTAGCGGAGTGGGTTAGGGTCTGTCTGTCGATATCTATGAGCATGCCGAACGGTCTAACAACGTTTTGAAACCCCGAACGAACCCAGCAATGGAAGGGTAGATTGTATAATCGAATCCATACCGGTGGGAGATTTTCCGCCTTCAACACTCCGAAGTCTCGAGACCACCACTTGAAAGTGACGAAAAACTCTAAACCGTGGGCGTCTTTCCCCTCTAAGCCCTTTACTCTGATCGTCTCCTGAGCGAGCGCGGCGTCGCTACAGTGCGCGTAGAAGGTGTTTGTTGCGATTTCTTGGATGACCCACGTTGGAACTGGAAAAGTAACAAGTGCCGCTTGAAGTAAATCGGATACGTCTGTGGTAGTAGGGACTCCAGTCTGAGCTTTGATTAAAATGCCCCCATTAAACGTCTTTCGAATTCGGCAATCAATGGCGTCGGGGATATCAACGCTTGGATAACGCGTCTATCGCCAGCGGCGCTCTCTTGTGTTTTGCTCCCCTCCGAAACAGTAGGATTCCCCGTCTTCGGTGCTTTCGAATTGGAGGTCGATACATTTAATCGCTTAGGAAAAGTGGTCGAGATGTGGTCGGAGCTTCGACAGAGATAATAAAAACTAGTCTAATTGGCACTTGCTGATCGAGTGGCCTGGCTTAGCACATTTGTGGCAATTTTTGCGGCCGTCGATGTGCGAGTTTTCCGATGAACTGGGGCTCTTCTTGACCTGCCTAATCTTTCTTGGCCTGACCAAAACCCATTCGCCATCGCCGTCTTCTCTAGTTGGTCGGCGATCTAGTTCAGGAGTTGGAGAGCGACGCCACGCTCTATGCGCAACGTCGTCTAGGTGCTTGCCTCTGGTTACTTCGGCGTACGAACGGTGTTTTTTGTTGCTTCAGTCATTGGTTGGAAGTGAGCGGTCGACTCTAGTGTAACTCTTGGTCGTCTTCAACTTCTCTTCCTCTTCCCGATGCTGTGACTGACGCGAAGTTCTTCCTCTAACTTCATCAGCGTGCTTGCGCTCCCTCCTCTTGGAGAAGGGGACCTGTGGAACTCTCTTGCTGAGCTTCTACCCCTACTTCGATCTCCTACTCGGTGTTGCCCTTCGTCCTCTTCTCTGGTGCGTTTGGTCATGGGTGGGGAGAGGTTTCGATTGGCTTTGTGGTTGAGGTAGGAGGAAGAAGAGGAGAGTCTGTGAGTGGGTTGGTTTGGAGTTCTCATGGAATAAGAGAAGCAGGATACTAGTATCGATGTCTAGTGTTGTTTTCTACTCTAGGCTTAAAAATGCTCATTACTTTTCTGTAAATGTAGTAATTTTCATTGAGATAAACGTACGAAAAGAATGTATATGAACAATATACGCAAAAGGTCATGCATCTTCATATCCACATAACGATGTACAATTTTTTTCCCTTTTTTTTCTTTTATTTTTGACCTGGCCCATCTTTTTAATTATATCAGTAAAGATTGGCGCGATCAAACCAAAGGGGGCCTCTTCAGATAAGAATTAGCTAGTGAAATATCATCTCATATAAATATCTCTACTTTTCTTACTATATCTGTTATGTATCTGTATCGGCACCATGACTCATGAGCCTTGACTGAGTACCAATACCATAAAACTTGAAAAAGGGTTGAAGAAGGGTATTCAGTTTCCCTGCAAAATGCACTATTCTATTCTTGTACTTGTGGTGCTAGGGTCACAACTGAAAAGATTGTTATAAATGTAATCTGATACGGCCAGCATATGAGTTCTGGGAGTTAAGCACCACCAATTATGTGCAAATATGCAAAATCTAATATATCCCATATTGGTAGAAATTCTACAAGAATATATATATATATATATATATATATATATATATATATATATATATAAAGAGAGAGAGAGAGAGAGAGAGAGAGAGAGAGAGAGAGAGAGAGAGCTTTCTTCCGTTGCAAACGGGCCTTGTGTGCACAGACCCGTGCGAACTGAGATCTGGGCCGTTGGATCAAACCCATATCTTTTTTTCAAAAATTTTGCATTAACCCATTCTTGGAAACGACGGTTTAAGGCAAATTTTTTAAAAAAATTTTTGCCTTAACCCGTCTTTTCCAAGAACGGGTTAAGGAATTTTTTTTGAAAAAAAGATCTTTATACTCCATCTTCTTCATTCGATTTCTTTCTACCTTCTCTCTCTCGTTTCTTCCCGAACCCAAACCCACTCTCTCCGAAATTGTGAGCTTCTAACTCCGGCAACTCCTCTCTCACTTCTCTCCTCTATCATTCTGGCTATTCTCTCTCTCTTTTCCGTCTGTTGCTCCCCAAGCAAGAAAACCCTAACCTACGAACCTCTCCTCCTCCGTTCGCTCCTCCACCGCCGTCTGCTCCTCCTCCTCCTCCTCTTCCATTCCCATATAATCTCTCTCTCCCAAGACCCGTTTCCAAACATCAAAACCCAACTCTCTCATCCCAAATCGAAACCTTAGTTTGGTCACAAGATCTACATTATCGAAATTCGCAGTTATTTAGTAAGGTAGTGACTAAATCTTTGCCTTAGTAGTTGTATTTGTGTTGATTTTTAATTTTGTTTTGGCCTCTTTCTAGTAATTTAGAATATATTTAAATTACCTAAAAAATTTGTGGATGTAGAACTTTGTAGTCGTAGTTGTTGTGATGAATTTACATGGTGCAATTGTAGTCGTAGTTGTTTTTGATCGCTCGACGATATTGTAGATTGAGTCGTATTTAAAATCGTTCTGTATATATTAAATTACTTAAAAAGTTTTTAGTGCGGTTAGACTAGCAAACCGTGCAAATGACCTCCAAAAAATACGAAACTTTGCGAGTAGGTTGGTCTCACGTAGCACAAGCCACCCCAACTTGTAGAAGTGAGTTTCGACTCACGGTTCGAGAGATACGGCTGTGTATTGCTTTTGGTTTAAAAAAACCCAAATAAAGCGGTACACGGACGTATCTCGTAAACCGTGACTCGAAATTCACTTCTACAAGTTGGGATGGCTCGTGTTATGTGAATTTGACCAAGTTGCAAAGTTTTATAATTTTTGGATGCCATTTGTGCGGTTTTCTCACGTTCATCGCACAAGAAGTAAATGACTTAGAACTTTTTTGGTGCGGTTAGACTTGAAAACCCTGCAAACGATCTTCAAAAAATATGAAACTTTGCAAATAGGTTGGTCTCACGTAGCACAAGCCACCTTAACTTGTAGAAGTGAGTTTTGACTCATGGTTTGAGAGATACAGCCATGTATCGCTTTTGGTTTAAAAAAACCAAATAAAGCGGTACACGGCCGTATATCGCAAACCGTGACTCGAAACTCACTTCTACAAGTTGGGGTGGCTTGTGTTACGTGAACTCGACCAAGTTGCAAAGTTTTATAAATTTTGGATGCCGTTTGTGCGGTTTTCTCACGTTCATTGAGTTGAAAACAGATTTGGGGAAAAATCATTATTATTCTTCTTGTTCTTTATTCTTTACAGTATACATTTATATATAAGGATTACAATCTTGGAGGAGAATAAAGGAGATTGAGAGAAGATTGTGGGGTGAAAGATTTGGAGAATCTGTTTCCTATATTAGAAAACAGAATATACATATTACTACTTACTACATTTCAACACTCCCCCTCAAGTTGGTGCATAGATATTGAACATGCCCAACTTGTCAACAAATTTCGATTTGGAGAATCTGCGAGTTGATCTTCTTACTTCACTTTAGATATCTCAATGACATTCTCATCCAATTTCTCCTTGATGAAGAATCTATCCACCTCTACATGTTTCGTCCTATCATGTTGAAATGGATTGGCGGCAATATCACATGCTGCTTGACTATCGCAATACGCCTTCATAAGTTCATTTGGACCACAGCCTAAGTCCTGCAACAAGAGTTTCAGCCATAAAGCTTCCGCTATACATAGAGCGACTCCGCGATACTCAGCCTCTGTACTAGAGTGTGCAATAACATTCTGCTTCTTGCTTCTCCATGTAACTATATTTCCTCCAACAAAGGTGAAATATCCTGAAGTGGAGCGCCTATCATTTATAGATCCTGCCCAATCAGTATCAGTATATGTCTCAACCTTCAAGTGACCATGTTTCTCAAATAGGACTCCTTTTCCTATAGCAGACTTAATATATCTCAGAATTCTCATCACTGTATCCATGTGAAGTTCCTGAGGTGAATGCATAAACTGACTTACCACACTTAAAGCATATGATAAATATGGCCGTGTATGCGCAAGATACATCAGTCGTCCAACTAATCTCTGATATCTTTCCTTATCACAAGGAACATGATCAGGTTCGTTGCAAAGTTTCAGTCCTTCTTCTAATGGTGTACTAACCGGCTGACAAGCAGACATTCCATTTTTCTTCAATAAATCGAGAGCATACTTTCTTTGAGACAGAAATATACCATTTATCGAGCGAGAAACTTCAATACCAAGAAAATGTTTCAAAGGGCCAAGATCCTTCATTTCGAACTCTTGTGACAAGTAGCTCTTCAATGCCATTCTCTCATCAGGATCATTCCCAGTTACTATCATGTCATCCACATATATAATGAGAGCAGCAATCTTACCTTCTTTCCTTTTCAGGAATAAGGTATGATTTGAATCTCTGACAAAGTCCGAATGTCCTTATTGATTTTGTAAACCTCCCAAACCAAGCTCTTGGCGACTTTTTAAGACCATATAGCGCCTTCCTCAATCGACACACTTTATTACTGTGTTGGACTGGTCTGTTCGTCCCCAGTGGAAGATCCATATAAACCTCCTCTGTTAATTCCTCATGCAAAAATGCATTCTTCACATCAAATTGCTCCAACGGCCAGTCAAGATTTGCAGCAAGTGATAGTAGGACTCAAACAATATTGAATTTTGCCACAGGTGCGAATGTATCTTCATAATCAATTCCATACATTTGAGTGTATCCTTTGGCAACCAGCCTTGCTTTGTATCTCTTTATTGAACCATCAGACTAATATTTCACCTTATAAATCCATCTGCATCCTACTGGCTTCTTCCCTGCTGGCAGCTCGACTATTTTCCAAGTCTCATTCTTTTTCAAGGACTTCATCTCCTCATCCATAGCCGCTTTCCACCTTGGATCAGTAAGGGCTTCCTGCACACTGTTAGGAATAGATACAGTAGATAATTGATTTACAAATGACTTATTTGATTCCGACAAGCGGTGAGTGGATACATAATTACTCATGGGATATTTGACGTTACTTGTGGGATCAGGTTCATAAGTGGGTTTTGGAATACCTCTATTAGTACGGTGCGGAAGTTCTCTTCTAGGAGCTTCGGACAACGATGACGATTGGTTTTGGGGTTCTGACGGTTCACTCTCATTGAAATGCGGTACTGGTTGCAATTCTTCAAGTGGGTCTTCTTCAAGAGGGTCTTCTTCCCTTGGTTGCACTTCTTTATGAGGGTCTTCCTTCCTTGCTAGGTCTTCACTCAAGTGTTCGCCATTATTTGTATCCATTTGTTCGTTCTGGCTGGTAATTACTTCATCATACCCAAGATTCTGAACTTCACTAACCCCTTCAATCATACCCAAGAGTCTGAACTTCACTTCGGTACTCCCCCTGAAGTTCAGTCGTAGAAGAAGAAAAATACATCTCATCTTCATGGAACACAATATCCATAGTCACAAACATCCTTTGAGTTGGTGGGTGATAGCACCGATACCCTTTCTTATTCTGTGCATATCCCACAAAAACATAGCGGACAGCTCGAGGAGTTAACTTATTGCGTTCATGTTGATGAAGATGAACAAATGCAATACACCCAAACACACGAGGTGGCAAGTTGACGAGTTTTGGTGCATTCACAACTTCAGTTAATGCTTGAAATGGTGTGAGGAAGTTTAGGATACTAGAGGGAACTCGGTTGATTAAATATGCAGCAGAAGCAAGGGCTTCCCCCCAATGAACGAGTGGCATGTGTCCATGGATAAGAGAAGCACGGACCACCTCGAGCAAGTGTCTATTTTTCCTTTCTGCAACCCCATTCTGTTGAGGTGTATATGGGCATGTAGTCTGGTGAACATGCCATGTTCCTCCAAATATTGTTGCAGATTCGAACTCAGGTTCTCTCCGCCATTATCACTCCTAAGAACTTGAATCTATGATTTATACTGAATCATAACATGCTTGTGAAAATTCTGAAACAAGCCATTAACTTCACTTTTCGACTTCATCAAACAAATCCAGGTCATACAAGTACAGTCATCAATAAATGTCACAAACCATTTGGCTCCTCCAAATGTAGTGGTTTTGGATGGACCCCAAACATCAGAATGAAGAGTCATAAATAGAAGAGAGCTTCTACTTGGATCTGGAGGAAAAGAGACACCGTGATCTTTTGTGAGTTCACACACATCACACCGAAAGGCAGAAATATCTAACTTCAAAAATAAACTTGAAAATAATTTCTTCAAATAACCAAAAGAAGCATGCCCTATATGTCGATGTCATAACCAAATATCTGATTTTTTCTTCTCATCTTCAGATCCTTCCACACTTAGAGCTTGAGTCAACTTGCTTGAACTTTCAGATTCTAAATCCAGGTAAAAGAGCTTCTCGTGTCTAACCTCATAACCAATCGTCTTGCAAGTCCGAATATCCTTAAACACACAATGTGAAGGCCAAAAAACTACAATACAATGTAAGGAGGTGGTTATTTGAGCAACAGATAATATGTTAAAATTCAAGGATGGCACAACTAGGGCAGTATCTATGGTTAAGTTGTTTGTTAGAGATATGGTACCCTCGCCAGTAATAGTGGCAGGGTCACCATTGGCAGTGGACACAGTTGATATGGTGGATGGTTGAAAATTTTGAACTTGTCTAGAATCAAAAGTCATACGGTCGGTAGCACCTGAATCAATTATCTATGCATTATTCATAACAGAGGCAGAAATATTAAATACCTTACCATCATTATCTGCAGCTGTAACTAATGTAGTGGCAAGTCCAATTCTCTTCTCAGCTCCATTAGTTTGTCCTATGGTAGCGGCACAAGGAAAAACAACGGATCTGATCTTCAGCAACCAATAGCAAGCAACACAACTTGGCCAAGAACAGCTCCAAGTCTTCAACAAACAGCAAAAATAGCAACAATCCAACACCTAAACAGCAACTCCATAGCGGATCAAAAACACTAAACACAAGATCACTCCCTCCTTCTCAGAACAGCAAAACAGCAACAATCCAACACCCAAAGAGTAACTCCACAGTGGATCAAAACACCAAACACAAGATCACTCCCTCCTTCTCAGAAAAGCAAACACACAAACCAACGGATCCCCTTTCTTCTTCTCAACAGCGACGGAGAGAGAGAAAGAGAGCGGCTCGACGCCAGGGAACAGCGACTGTGGTCGAGAAGCGACAGCAGCGGCAAGAGAAAGGGCGGCGATGGTGGGTTTGGTTCGGGTTTGGAGTCGGAGTCGGAGTCGTTGACTTGGTGGAGAACGACGATTTCGAAGGGGTTATGGCGAACCAGGGCTTCGAATTCGGATGTGAGGAAGAAGGTGGTAGAGTGAGGGGTCGAGGCGGCGAACTTGGTGAGGTGGAGGCGGCAATCATCGAGATCGGGGAGGATGACGTCAGGGACTTGGAAGCGGCGCTTGTCGACGGAGGTACCGGAGTAATCCTCATCGATTCGGAGGCGGAGGACGCCGGGCTCGTAGACGGAGAGGGTGAGGGCAAGGGGGCAGAGCGGGTCTGGTTGTGTTGGGGTTGATCGGAGATAGAAGAGGACGATGGGGGCTGAAGGATCGGGGTCAACTAAGATCGGCGATGGGCTTGATGGCAGCGAGGATCGTGGTCGACGAGGAGGTTCGGGGATCGGGGTTTGGTCGGGATCGGATCAGGATGGAGGCGTCAGATCCGATCGCCTCTGTCTCTTCTTCTTCAACTAGCCTAGATCTTGTTAGGCTCTGATACCAAGTTGAAAACAGATTTGGGAAAAAATTATTATTATTCTTCTTGTTCTTTATTCTTTACATTATACATCTATATATAAGGATTACAATCTTGGAGGAGAAAAAAGGAGATTGAGAAAAGATTGAGGGGTGAGAGATTTGGGAAATCTGTTTCCTATAAATTAGAAAACAGAATATACATATTACTACTTACTACATTTCAACATGTACATAGAACAAGAAATAAATGACTTAGAACTTTTTTAGTGCGGTTAGAATAGAAAATCCTACAAAAGATCTACAAAAAATACGAAACTTTGCGAGTAGGTTGGTCTCCCCTAGCACAAGCCATCTCAACTTGTAGAAGTGAGTTTTGACTCACGGTTCGAGAGATACGGTCGTGTATCGCTTTTGGTTAAAAAAAACTAAATAAAGTGGTACATTGACGTATCTCGCAAACCGTGACTCGAAACTCACTTCTACAAGTTGGGGTGGCTTGTGTTACGTTAAATATACCAAGTTGCAAAGTTTTATAACTTTTAGATGCCGTTATTGCCGTTTTTTCAAGTTCATCGCACAAGAAGTAAATGACTTAGAACTTTTTAGTGCGGTTAGACTTGAAAACCCTGCAAACGACCTTCAAAAAATACGAAACTTTGCGAGTAGGTTGGTCTCATGTAGCACAAGCCATCTCAACTTGTAGAAGTGAGTTTCAACTCACGGTTCGAAAGATACGGCCGTGTATCACTTTTGGTTAAAAAAAACCAAATAAAGCGGTACACGACCGTCACTCGCAAATCATGACTCGAAACTCGCTTCTACAAGTTGGAGTGGCTTGTGTTACGTGAATTCGACAAAGTTGCAAAATTTTATAAATTTTGGATGCCGTTTGTGTGGTTTTCTTACGTTCCTCGCTTAAAAAGTAAATGACTTAGAACTTTTTTAGTGCGGTTAGACTAGAAAACCCTGCAAACAAACTCCAAAAAATACGAAACTTTGCGAGTAGATTGTTATCACCTAGCACAAGCCACCCGAACTTGTAGAAGTTAGTTTCGACTCAAGGTTCAAGAGATACGGCCGTGTATCGCTTTTGGGTAAAAAAACCAAATAAAGAAGTACACGGCCGTATCTTGCAAACCGTGACTCGAAACTCATTTCTACAAGTTGGGGTGGCTTATGTAATGTGAATTTGACCAAGTTGCAAAGTTTTGTAAATTTTGGATGTCATTTGTGCGGTTTTCTCATGTTCCTCGAACAAGAAAAAAATAAAGTTAGAAAATTTTCCTCACATTTCATAACGGTTCGTGGCCCTAATTGTTCTTTTTTTTATCTTAGATATGGACAGTCTTGAAGGAAGTTCCATTGCCGGAGAAAAATATGTTCGTGCACAAGAAATGGGTGAATTTCGGCCGCATGTTGACGAGCACCTAAAACCGAAGATAGGTATGACGTTTCATACTTTAGAGGAAGCGGAGAAATTTTATTCATCATATTGTAGATGTGCGGATTTCGCTATGCGTAAGAGTGATAATAAATACAAAGGAACCGATGTAGTAGATAAATCATATGTATGTAATAAAGCTGGGGAGTCACCGAATAATCATAATGAAGCTAGACGGGGAACAACTTCTAGAACGGGTTGCAAAGCTTTCGTTGGTGTAAAACTAAACTCACAAAGTAATTCCTGGATTATTTATTCATTTAATGAACCACACAATCACGAATTTACTTCACCCGGTAGACGTCACTTGCTGCCTCGAAACTGTGTATTGTCAAATTCAGATAAAAAAGTGATTGGTCAACTTACCGAAGCTAATATCCCTATATGCAAACAAATGCTTTTCTTCGAAGGTGCAAGTGGAGGTAATGAGAAAATTGGATTCACTGAAACTGATGTTAGAAATCTAAGGAGAGACGAGATGTAAGGTTTGAAAGGTCATGACGGGCAAATGTTAATTGAGTTCTTTGAATCGAAAAAGGAGACAGATCCATTATTTTTTTATGATTACCAATGTTTTCCCGAATGGCAATTGTCCCATTGTATTTGGGTGGATGGTATCGCTAGGAAGAATTATGAAATATATGGGAATGTAGTTTGCTTTGATGCCACCTACAACACGAACTGATACGGGATTTATTCGTACCATTTGTAGGAGTGAACCATCATTGGCAATCAATCTTCCTAGGATGTGGGTTCATTCCAAATGAGAAGGCATCCTCATTTGAGTGGTTCTTTGAAAAGTGGCGAGGAGTAATGCCTCACGATCCGTGCAATATCGTGACAGATGAGGATCGTGGAATCAGTGCTGCAATTAAGAAAATTTTCCCAATCACTGAGCATAGATATTGCATTTGGTATATTTTGGATAAGTTACCGCATGAGGTGCGTATGTCGAATAACATCGATGAGTTTAGGGATGCCTTGATGAGTATCATCTATACGACAGAATATAAAACTGAATTTGAAGAGAAGTGGAAAATTTTGATTTTGCAATACAAAACTTGAGAATAACAAATGGTTGAATGATAAATTTGAAATTCGGGAGAAATGGGCTCCCGTCCATGCAAAAGATTCCTTTTGGGGAGACATGTTGAGTACCCAATGGAGCAAATGGCTACATTCATCCTTGAATCAACATACCAATAAGAAGTACTCATTACATGAATTTGCCGTCATCTTTGACCGAGTCCTAGTAAAGCAAAGATACGAGGAACTTAAATAAACTCATCGGAATCATGAGGAGAGACCAAAATTGAAGACCGAATGGGCAATGGAGGAACAAATGGCGAGGATATACACTTTGAAGATTTTCTACAAATTCCAACTAGAAGTGCAAAAAAGCTTATTACTTAATGCGAATTTCATTGCCGCTGTGGATACACCGGATAGTGCAGCTTTTTCTGTGACGCTTTGTGGAAACTCATAACCGGGGAGGCTGATTTCTTTTTGCAAACTCCGTCAAATGGCTAAATGTCCTTGTTCCATGTATGAATTCGTAGGCATTCTATGCAAACATCTATTAGCGGTTCTTTGGTTCACCAATCACACCGCACTACCAGAGCAATATATTTGTAGACGATGGACCCGGGTCAGTTGACAAGAAGTAGTACACCCGTTCCCAATATTATGGGTGAAAATTTTGCTTCTCGTTATTGTGAATTGAGTCAGCACTCAAGACAGTTGGTCGATCTTGGTTGTTCTTCCGAAGGAACGTACAAGTACATGCTTGACCATATGCTTAAGGGCATTGAAGGCGTTTCTCACATTCAATCCAGGAATAGCACACACCACAAAGGTAGCGCACAACCGGAGAGTGGTGGACATGTACATGCACCGGTGGGGGGCCGTATACAATGCACCACAAAGGGAGGGCCTAAAGGGAAGTGGTTGAAGTCCATAAGAGAATCCCAAGTTCGGATATGTCGATGCCTTTGGTTGATACATCGGTTGGGAAGAGTAATATGCCGGTGGTGGTTCTTCCTTTGTTAGGGGAATCCGAATCTAGACATCGGCTGGTACAACAGCTTACGGAGAAACATACGATCTTGTAATGCGCATGTACCACGTCATGTAAACAAATTGGAACGAGCCATCGTACGGTACAACGAAGAACATCATATTCGGTGTCATTTGATAGCGCAAGGTGTTCCAGTTGGCCACATGGACCCAATGAAAATTTGCCCAATCGAAGTTGGGCACTCGACCCGTTCCTTTCACCTCGTGCAATTTTTTGTCATAACATCGGGCTTCGGGAATCTTCTGCTGATATCCGAATTCCCCCATCACTCTATCCGGATACTGGAACTCAACAACAGAAAAGTTCACAAGTGGGGAAGCCGTCAACCAAAGCGCACCAACCAAACATACAGGTGGAACTCTTTCCAACCTGGCGGTCGAGTACGGTACCCAATTGACGAACTCGTCCCGCAGGTTATCTAACTCATTTTTGTAATACGCAAGAGTCGCATGGGTTATCGACCCACGTGTGCCGCACTGTCCAATACACCCCTAAAGGAGGTAACAACTTTGGAACCGGTGGTTCGGCCACCCAATCTGGTGTTGGTTCAAAAATACGGGGTTGTCCGATGTGGATGTGTTCCTAACTCCCTATTTGCAACAGAACCATGGGGCCACCCATTTGTATGAAACCTAATGAACATGCGCACAAATTTCTATACAGTAACGTCAAGGCCGCACTCCCCCAACTGTAACGGCTGGCCATATGGAAATTTTCCAACAACGGTAAATACATGAGCGACATGCTCGCACCGGATGAGTTAGGGAAGAGCACTCCCCCGATCATACTGAAGATGTAGGCACGAGCATAGTAATGTAGAGCTTCCTCGTCCGAATTCTCCGTCAAATATCCCTCGAATTGGAATTTCAACCAACTAAGTAGAAGTGATTTACCGTCGAAAATTTCATTCCAAAATTCAGCTTCTGCTTTATCTTTCGCATCTTCTATGGCTTGATCTAATAGATCTGGATCATAATCTTCGGGAGTATCTTTGAGGATTTCATTTTCAACGTCCTCTCTTTTTTTGTCCAACGACTCCTCAACATCGATACCGAGCAAGTCACGAACAACTGCTACTCGGTCAAAGTCCATGTTCCCTGTCATGACAATCCCATCTATTGGAAGCCCAATAATGAGTGCTATATCTTGGAGAGTGATGGTCATCTCACCCACCGGTAGGTGGAATGTGTGAGTCTCCGGCCTCCATTATTCGACAAGAGCTGTAAGTGGAGGTCGGTCAAACTTCACATTCCCCATAAATCGAGCTCCATAGAAACCGGCTTCAACTAAGTACGGAGTGATATGGGGGTCCATGGGAAGAACCGCGTGCTTCCGGAAGTTGCACTTCTTTGCGGACCCATTCCACACGGCTTCGGATCGGCGTATGGATTGCAACAAAAGTAAGCTTGAGTCCAACAGTTCAGGAGGAGTAACGGAAACCGAAGACGATGGTCCGACCTCGGTAGATGTAGATTGACGGCCACCAACCTATACGAACAAAGATAATTGTTGTTATTACTGAGACAATATTACATATTTATATTTAAAACCAATAATAATAATCAATCTTACCTCTGTAATTGGTGCGCTACTAGCGCTACCAGAAGGGCTTCTCAGTCTTCTCGTTCTAGCCATTTATCTGTGAATCAAAAATTTAAGCTTTTTGATACATGTTATATCCATTTATCTATCATCAATAAACAAAGCGAAAATGTGGAAAAAAATGCACAAATGACAATGGAAAACAGCAATACTATGCAACGTGGTCCAGTTCACATTACACAAGACACCCCAACTTGTAAAATCGAATTTTGAGTCACGGTTTGAGAGATGCGGCCGTGTACCGCTTTATTTGGTTTTATTTAAACCAAAAGCGATACACGATCGTATCTCTCGAACCGTGAGTCGAAACTCACTTCTACAAGTTGGGGTGGCTTGTGCTAGGTGAGACCAACCTACTTGCAAAGTTTCGTATTTTTTGGAGGTCGTTTGAAGGATTTTCTAGTATAACCGCACTAAAAAAGTTCTAAGTCATTTACTTCTTGTGCGATGAACGTGAGAAAACCGCACAAACGACATCCAAAATTTATAAACCTTTGCAACTTGGTCGAATTCAGGTAGCACACACCACCCCAACTTGTAGAAGCAAATTTCGACTCACGGTTTGCGAGATACGGCCGTGTACCACTTTATTTGGATTTTTTAAAACCAAAAGCGATACACAGCCGTATCTCTCGAACCGTGAGTTGAAACTCACTTTTACAAGTTGGGGTGGCTTATGCTAGGTAAGACCAACCTACTCGCAAAGTTTCGTATTTTTTAGAGGTCGTTTGAAGGGTTTTCAAGCCTAACCGCACGAAAAAAGTTCTAAGTCATTTACTTCTTGTGCGATGATCGTGAGAAAACAGCAAAAACGGCATCCAAAATTTATAAAACATTACAACTTGGTCGAATTCACATATCACACACCAACCCAACTTGTAGAAGCAAATTTTGACTTACGGTTTACGAGATACAGCCGTACACCGCTTTATTTGGTTTTTTTAAACCAAAAGCGATACACGGCCGTATCTCTCGAATCGTGAGTCGAAACTCACTTCTACAAGTTGGGGTGGCTTGTGCTATATGAGACCAACCTACTCGCAAAGTTTCATATTTTTTGGAGGTCGTCTGAAGGGTTTTCTAGTCTAACCGCACTAACGGCATCCAAAATTTATAAAACTTTGCAACTTGGTTGAATTCACGTAGCACACGCCACCCCAACTTCTTTTACTTCTTGTGTGATGAACGTGAGAAAACCGTACAAACGGCATCCAAAATTTATAAAACTTTGCAACTTGGTTGAATTCACGTAGCACACGCCACCCCAACTTGTAGAAGCGAATTTTGACTCACGGTTTGCGAGATACGTCCGTGTAACGCTTTATTTGGTTTTTTTAAAACCAAATATCTCTCGAACCGTGAGTCAAAACTCACTTCTACAAGTTGGGATGGCTTGTTCTAGGTGAGACCAACCTACTCGCAAAGTTTTAAATTTTTTGGAGGTCGTTTGAAGGGTTTTCTCGTCTAACAGTACTAAAAAAGTTCTAAGTCATTTACTTCTTAAGCGAGGAACGTGAAAAAACCGTACAAACGACATCCAAAATTTATAAAACTTTGAAACTTGGTCGAATTCATGTAGCACAAGCCACCCCAACTTGTAGCAGTTAGTTTCGACTCACGGTTGGAGAGATACGGCCGTGTACCGCTTTATTTGGGGTTTTTTAAACCAAAAGCAATACACGGCCGTATCTCTCCAACCGTGAGTCGAAACTCATTTCTACAAGTTGAAATGGCTTGTGCTAGGTGAGACTAACCTACTCGCAAAATTTTGTATTTTTTGGAACCCTTTTCGAGGGTTTTCTAATCAAGCGCACTAAAAAAGTTTTAAGTCATTTACTTCTTGTGCGATGAATGTGAGAAAACCGCACAAACGGCATCCAAAATTTATAAAACTTTGCAACTTGGTCGAATTCACGTAGCACAAACCACCCCAACTTGTAGAAGCGAATTTCGAATCAAGGTTTGCGAGATACGGCCGTGTACCGCTTTATTTTGATTTTTTTAACCCAAAAACGATACACGGCCGTATCTCTCGAACCTTGAGTCGAAACTCACTTCTACTAGCTGGGTGGCTTGTGCTACGTGAGACCAACTTACTCGCAAAGTTTCGTATTTTATGGAGGTCATTTGCACGGTTTTCTAATCTAACCGCACTAAAAACTTTCTAAATAATTTTGTATATATCGAACGTGAAAAATCAACACAAATAAAACTAAATTACTAAGGCAAAGAATTCTACATCTACAAATTTTTAAAGTTTTTACGCACTTGAATATATTAATCCTAAATGTAGATTTTTTGGGGCACTTGAATATATTAAAAGTCTTCCCAATTCTACATCTACAAATTACTAAGGCAAAAATTTTTTGGGCACTTGAATATATTAAAAGTCTTCCCAATTCTACATCTACAGATTACTAATGCAAAGAATTTTTTGGGCACTTTCTAAATAATTTATTATGGAAAAATTAAAAAATCAACACAAATAAAACTTCTAAGACAAAGAATTAGTCAATACCTTACAAAATAACTCTGAATTTAGCCAATGTAGGTGTTGTGGCCGAACTAGGATTTTTTGGTTTCGAAGATGAGAGTTGGGTTTCGATGTTTTGAGTAGAGATTGGAGAGAGAGATTGTATGAGAATGGAAGAGGAGGAGGAAGAGCGGACGGAGGAGGATGAGCAAACGGAGGAGGAGAGGTTTGTGTTTGGATTAAGGTTAGGGTTTTCTTGGGTTTGGGTTTGGCCAGAAACGAGATAGAGAGTGGGGAGAGATCGAGAGAAGAAGATGTGGTATACAGATTTAAAAAATAAAAGTATGCCTTAACCCGTTCTTGGAAACGATGGGTTAAGGCAATTTAAAAAAAAAAAAATTTGCCTTAACCCATCGTTTCCAAGAACGGGTTAAGGCATACTTTTTTAAAAAAAAGATCTGGGCCGTTGGATCTTGATCCAACGGCCCAGATCTTAGTTCGCACGGGTCTGTGCACACAAGACCCATTTGCAACGGAAGAAAGCTGATATATATATATATATATATATATATATATATATATATATATATATATATATATATATATATATATATATTAAAACACAAAGAAAGCTATCAAGTGGCTCTCATTCAATAGGGATGAAATCAATGGTCCAGATCTAACCTCACAAAAAGTCCCCCCCCCCCCCCCTAAAAAAAAAGAAAAAAAAATCCAATTCTCCCAAAACAACTTTTTCATTTATTTATTTCTCTCTCTCTCTCTCTCTCTCTATTTACTCAGAAATTTATATTTTCAAATTTCAGGTTTGTAAATTTTTTGATTTTTTATGCATTTTTTTATTGCTCATGTTACATTGAAAATGGCAAATATCTCATCAACAGTTAAATTTCATCATTTTCCATACTCAAAGTTCTAAGAAGTTGGATTTTACACCCCCATTTATAATTATTTTTAACTTATACTAATGGAAACACGGACTTTTATTTACAACTAATTATTGTTTTACTATTCAAACTCGAGCTACATAATTGTTGTTTTACTGTTTACAAGACTTTCATATGATGTATCGTTTCGAAGACGTGTCGTAGGCACGTGCCCACGGGCAAATCTAGTATATATATATCTTCCATTGTGCACCACCCCTCCGTGTGCACTTGTGTGCACTCGGCCTTCCCGCCTTCGTATCGACGATCCGAACCGTTCACATTAATCTAGAAATCTAAATTAGTCTAAATATGTAATATCAAATCATTTGAAATTCATTTGCCCATCCATCATGTGACTATAAAAACAATGAATTTCAGTCATACAATTTTGTAATTCTTCAATGGATGGGCAAATGAATTTCAAATGATTTGATTTTACATATTTAGACTAATTTAGATGTGTAGATCAATGCGAACGGTTCGGATCGTCGATACGAAGGCGGGAAGGCCGAGTGCACACGCCGTGTGCACCATAGGTGGTGCACGACGGAAGACTTCCCTATATATATATATACTAGATCTCAACCGTTAGTCTATTATGAGATGGTGAGCTCAGCTCCTTATCGTGAGCTAAAGATCTCAGCCGTTGGATCGCGATCCGAGGGCTGAGATCTAATCCGCCCATTCACTGAGTGAGATGAGATATGTTGAGGGGAAAAAACGTCATTTCTCATACTCAACATATCTCAACTCATCTCAGCTTCCTCTCTCCCGAACTCTCTCTCTTCGAACTGAGATCTTCAGCTCTCGCCCCTCTTCCTCTCTTCAAACCCTAGCAAACCCATAAACCCATATCTCAAAACGATATACTCATCTTTGTCGATGCCCCCTTATCGTGAGCTGCAAACTCATAAACCCTAGCTCCTTGTTCCTTCTATCCACATCCCGAATCGGAACCCTAGCCCCTAAATCGAAGCTCTTCAATCCGTGAGCTGAAGATCAAAACTCCACCTCTACTTTCTTCCTTGTTAATCGAAACTCCATCTCTCTCTCAACGCACTGGAATCCCCTAATTCGAACCTAGCTGTGTTTGCTATCATCGAACCCCTAAATCGAAACCTTATCAGCTTGCCCCTCTTCGTGTAGTGCAGCGAAGCGTCGACCTCCTAGCAAAGCTACAATCTTTATATCAGGTAATCTCAAACTTGTAGCTGATTGTACTCTTTTTTATAACTGCTCTTCAATTCGTGTAGTGCAGTTCATGTTTGTTTATTTTTTATTTCCCCAAATTTAGATTAGTAGATAGAAGAGATTTGTAATAAGCTAAGATGAGTTTGTAGAGGGTTTAATTTTTGATAAAAAGAAGATATTTGTAAAATTTGTAGAGGGTTTAATTATTATTGTATAACGCCTCATATCACATTTCTTTGAACTAATTCATCGTTATATATTGATGTTTGCAGGAAAGCTGATAGAATCACAGTTTATTCTCTATAATGGATAGAAAAGTGATGCATGATTCCCCATACAGGAAGTGTTCGATTCTCATTTTCAATGCTTTTAAATTTGTAGAAACTTCCTTCTGTTGTGTGTGTTGGTCTAGGCAATAATGAAAAGCACTCTTTTAGAAGCACTACTTTGAATTATTATGCCAACCCCCCCCCCCTCCCCTACAAATTGTTGATTGTCTTGGTTATGTTATTGGTCTTGATCTATGCAATGAAGACCCACTTGGTTAATTTTTGGCTTTATAGCAATTGCAATCGCAGTTTTCTAGCCTTGCTTGAGGGCGTTTGCAAATTTTTGGGTTTATAGCAATTGCAGGAAGCATTTGATTATGTACTATATGAGTTAGTATATTATGAGGTGGTGAGAAGAGATCCTTATCGTGAGCAAAAGATCTCAGCCATTGGATTGCGATCCGATGGCTTAGATCTAATCCGCCCATCGACTGAGTGAGATGAGATATGTTGAGGTACAAAATTTTCGAATTTCTCAGCTTTTCTGAGCCTATAATAATTGCAGTTTTAAGCCTATAGCAATTGCAGTTTTGGTTCTCATGGTTGAATAGCATCAGTTTGTGGAGAAGCATCATGTCCAGTTTCTTTTTATAGCAATTGTAGGAAATTGGGTTGGATTTCATACTAGCCATGGCATAATAATGCAACCAAAATTGATAGATGTTTATGTTGTATCTTGGTTGATTCAACTCCTTTTTATGTTGTATATGACCTGATTGAGAGATGTTTATGTTGCTCCCAGGCTAATTTAGCTCCTTTTAGTGTTGTTTATGACATGATTGAGAGATCGTTATGTTGTTTCAAGGTTGATTGAGCTCTGTTTAATTTTGTTTCTGAACATTCTAAGTTGGCGGGGCGGGGGTGGCACGGTTGGAACTAGTTGGCATGACATAATAATGCAGACCTAGGGAAATAAGTATGCTTCATTTGAACAAACAGTGAAATATAAGTGAGTTCTGAACCTACAACTACTTCAAATCATGTATTTGTTGATTAGTAATAGTGGGCAGTTTGTAGTATTATTTTAGCTCATGAATACATGTTTACAATTGTTGTTTTAATTTTTTTTAGGAGCAGCAGTAGCAGCTCAAGCAGGCAGCCGCAGTAGCTCAAGCAACAAATGTATTTTTTAGCTGATTGTACTCTTTTTTATGTTGTATATTTCAGCTGATTGAACTATGTTTATGTTGTATCTTGGTTGTTGAGCTCTTTTTTATGTTGTTTATGAGATGATTGAGAGATGTTTATGTTGTATTTTGGCTGACTGAGATCTTTTTTATGTTGTTTATGAGCTGATTGTACTTTGTTTATGTTGTATATTTGAGGTGAAAAGAGGATCAATAAAGAGATTTAGATGTTACTCTGTTTATGTTGTATAAAGAGAATTAGATGTTTTGGCTGATAGATTTATGTTGTATGCTGCAAACTTTGTTAGCAACCATCTGGAGTGAAGAGATTTAGATGTGTTAAGTTTGTTTGCATATTGCCAAAGTTGTCTAGTAAGGAAGAACAAAAGTGTATTTATTGTTGCTTTTTTTTATATGTTAAAATTGGTTCAAAAACAGCTTTTGATTTGTAATGTGTAGATGTTCTTGGAGAAGAATTGATACACATAGATTTAGATGTCTGAAGATTGTATAACTGTAACAACATAAACAAGACACAACATAACTGAAACGTAGCCCCTCTGATCAAAACAGCCAAGATACAACATAAAAATCCCTCAAACAGCTCGTAAACAACATAAAAAACAGTTGAATCAACCAATATACGACATAAACATCTCTCAATCAGCTCATACAAAACATAGAAAACAGCTGAATCAGACAAGATACGACATAAACATCCTTCAATCAGCTCCTAAATAACATAAAAAAGAGTTGAATCAGCCAAGATACGACATAAACATAGCTCAATCAGCTCCTAAACAACATAAAAAACAGATGAAACAGCCATTATACGACATAAACATCCTCAAACAGCTCGTAAACAACATAAAAAATAGCTGAATCAACCAAGATACAACATAAACATCCTTCAATCAGCTCCTAAATAACATAAAAAAGAGCTGAATCATCCAAGATACGACATAAATATCCTTCAATCAGCTCCTAAACAACATAAAAAATAGCTGAAACAGCCAATGTACAACATAAACATCATTCAAACAGCTCGTAAACAACATAAAAAACAGTGGAATCAACCAATATACAACATAAACATCTCTCAATCAGCTCATACACAACATTAAAAAGAGATGAATCAGCCAAGATACAACATAAACATCCTTCAATTAGCTTGTAAATAACATAAAAAATAGATGAATCAGCCAAGATTCAACATAAAGATCCCACAATTACCTCATAAACAACATAAAAAACAGATGAATCAGCCAATATACAACATAAACATCTCTCAATCAGCTCATACACAACATAAAAAGAGCTGAATCAGCCAAGATACAACATAAACATCCTTCAATAAACTCCTAAATAACATAAAAAAAGAGCTGAAAAGGGAAATATACAAAATAAACCTCTTTTAATCAACTCATACACAACATAAAAAAGAGCTGAATCCTGCTTGAGCTCATACACAACATTCTTAATCAGCTAAAAAATACACTTCTTGCTTGAGCTGTTGCTGCTGCCTGCTTGAGCTTCTACTGCTACTCCTGAAAAACATTAAAACAACAATTGTAAACTTGTATTCATGAACTAAAATAATACTACAAACCACCTAGTATTACTAATCAACAAATACATGATTTGAAGTAGTCGTAGGCTCAGAACACACTTCTATTTCAGTGTTTGTTGTAAATCAAGCAAACTTATTTTCCTAGGGCTGCATTATTATGCCATGCCAACTAGGTTCAACCGTCCCCCCCCCCCCCCCCCCAATGTCAACTTAGAATGAACATAAACAAAATTATACACAGCTCATTCAGGCTTGAAACAACATAAACTGAGCACAAAATTCTCATAAACAACATAAACATAGCTCTTTTCATCATAATGCAAGTAAAGCCAAAGATTACCTGCTATTTCAATATTAATCAAAACAATAATAACAATAAAATTAATCAAACGACAATAAAATTCATAAAGCTAAAGATTACCTGCAATTTGCATATTAGCGTTCATAACTTCATTTCACCTCATCCCAAACTCTTCCGGTGTCTCTGAATCCCAAATGCAACCATGGAATGGAATGCTAAAATCACTCTTAAGAGCCGGACCACCAAGCTTATCAGGAAGTTTTTTAAGAATGTGCCACATACATAGTCTATTGCTAGAACCAGGAAAACACTTTCAGATTGCATTTTCCATTGCAGGATCTTGATCTGTAATAATTACTTTTGGTGGAGGCCCACACATTGTTTCACCCCTTTTTTCAAACAACCAAGAAACGACTCGATCGTTTTTTTATTTATGAAAGCTGCACCAAAATTTACAGATTGGCCATGGTGATTAACTTCAGTAAATGGAGCAAAAACCAATTTGTACTCATTTGTGTTATATGTTGTATCAAAAATTAACACATCACCAAAATTCTTATATGCTTTGTTGGCAAGAGCATCCGCCCAAAACACATGGGTTAATTTGTTGTCTTCATCCACCTTATAATGAAAACAAAATAAAGGATTCATCTTCTTTTCCTCTTGCAAGTGCTCCATCAATAACTCCGCATCATAATCTCCCCTCCCATCCTTGTCTCTTTACAACGAATTTCTAATGTTCTTTTTAGTATAATTAATATTACTGAAACCCTCATTTTCTATCTCCATGAAGGACATAAACTCCGAAGTTCTTATGTTAGCCTCTTTGAACGAACTAAGTAAACTTTTTTGTGCTGCGGAAACAGTTCAATTACTTCTTAAGAATTGTTACTTTCTAGGTGTAACACAAGGATGAGTGTGCACTTCAACAAACCTTCAAATTGACCACCTCCCATCATCATTTTTTTGAATTCTTATTTGAGCCAAATAGTACTCTTCTCTAGTCACAACCCTTCTCCTTCTCTTGATCAAATTTGAAGAAGATGGTTCTTCAATATTGGCAACATTCACTCTAACTGTATCTACCGGCTTATCTTGCTTGGAGGATACAAATTGTTGTGAATACCTCTCCTCAGTAGACTTGTCAACCATTGTAGCAGACTTGCGAACAGAAAAACCAGCTAACGTTGTATATTTTTTATAAAATTCATATCCTTCTTCTGAAGTTTCAAATACTAAACCAACAATTGGTTTAGAATCTTCATCAACGTCTCTCCACCCGTTATCAACATCTTGGCCTAGTATCTCTTCATTTTCTAACTCCATTCTACATAGAAAAAAGAGATGTAAACATTAAAAAACAAGCTACAACTTAAGAAACTAAATAAACAAAGTTAAATTGGAAGTGCACACTCATCCAATCGGATAACCAGCAAGAAAACCTACCACAAGTCAGTATTTTTTAACCTATCTTTGAAGTGCACATTGTAAAAGACCAATTTCAAAACGATAAAGTTCCATCTTTTCACTATAAATTAATCAAAACCATAAAATTCATGAACCCAAGATAACTAGGGTTAGGATTCTATCACCTTTACAATTACAGCATGCACAATGTCATCTATACCTAAGCGAAGAGGGAATTTATTGTGCACATTTTTTTTTAATGAAGGAAAAAATTGGATTTTCAAGAAGAGTTTGAGATTACCCGATACAAAGATTGCAACTTTTCTAGGAGATCGACGCTTCGCTGCACGAAACGAAGAGGGGCAAGCTGATAGGGTTTTGATTTAAGGGGTCGATGATAGCAAACGCAGCTAGGGTTTCGAATTAGGGGATTCCAGTGCATTGAGAGAGAGAGGTGGAGTTTTGATTAACAGGGAAGATAGTAGAGGTGCAGTTTCGATCTTTAGCTCACGAATTTAAGAGCTTCGATTTGGGGACTAGGGTTCCGATTCGGGATGTGGAAAGAAGGAACAAGGAGCTAGGGTTTATGAGTTCGTAGCTCACGATAAGGGGGCATCGACAGAGATGAGTAGATCGTTTTGAGATTTGGGTTTATGGGTTTGCTAGGGTTTGAAGAGAGGAAGAGGGGCGAGAGCTGAAGATCTCAGTTCAAAGAGAGAGAGAACGGGAGAGAGGAAGCTGAGATGAGTTGAGATATGTTGAGTATGAGAAATGACGTTTTTGCCCCTCAACATATCTCATCTCACTCAGTGACTGGGTGGATCAGATCTCAGCCCTCGGATCGCAATTAAATGGCTGAGATCTTTAGCTCACGATAAGGAGGTGAGCTCACCATCTCATAATAGACTAACTCATATATATATATATATATATATATATATATATATATATATATATATATATATATATATATATATATATATATATATATATATATATATATATATATATATATAGCTCCATTGAAAACGGGTTTGTTTTCACGGTTGGAAAACACCAATTTGAGCCGTTTGATCACTTTTGATCGTGATCAGTGGCTCAGATCGCCTCCGCCCATCACCCTATATCACTTAAGTGGCAGAGGGTTATTTTGGGAATTTCCTCCCAAATAACTCTTCGCCTGATTCGCTCTGATAAAATGAATATAACCTAGGCTGTTGTTTGGAACAACGGCCTAGGTTATGAAATTTTGAATTATAGGCCGTTGTTTGGAACAACGGCATTGTTCTAAATTTTTATAACCTAGGCCGTTGTCTGGAACAACGGCCTAGGCTATAAAATTTTATTGAAATTTTATAACCTAGGCCGTTGTCTGGAACAACGGCCTAGGCTATAAAATTTTATTGAAATTTTATAACCTAGGCCGTCGTTCCCAATAACGGTAAAAGAAGGCCGTTGTTCCATACAACGGCCTATAATTCAAATTTTTATAACCTAGGCCGTTGTTCCAAACAACGGCCTAGGTTATATCATTTTTTTTAGAATCTGTTCAGCGAAGAGTTATTTGGAACGAAATTCCCAAAATAACCCTCCGCTGATCAATTGAAACGGGTTATAGGGAGCTCGATCTAAGCCGCTGATCACGATCATGAGCGATCCAACGGCTCAGATTGGTGTTTTCCAACCCGTGAAAACTAGACCCGTTTTCAATGGAGCATTCCTCATATATATATATATATATATATATATATATATATATATATATATATATATATATATATATGGGAAAAAGGGGTATGAGCAACTTGCTCATTTAGTAAATAAGCAATTGATGATGTGGCATGCATGTGATTGGAAAATCCTTAAAAGGGTTAGTTGTCCGATGTATCACATGCATGCCATATAATCACTTGCTCATTTACTAAATGAGCAAGTTGCTCATATCCCTTTTACCCTATATATATATATATATATATATATATATATATATATATATATATATATATACATATATATATAAAGAGAGAGAGAGAGCTTTCTTCCGTTGCAAACTTTGATCTGGACCGTTGGATCGAAGATCCAATGGCCCAGATTTTTTTAAATAAAATTTTGCCTTAACCCATTGTTGGGAAGGACGGGTTAAGGCAAAATTTTATTAAAAAAAAAGCCTTAACCCGTTCTTGGGAAGGATGGGTTAAGGCTATCTATATTCATTTGTATTTCCATTCTGTTCGTCTTCTTCGGCGATTGCTCTCTCGCTCCTTCTTCTTTCTTCGACGAACCCAACAGATAAAAAAACCCTAGCTCCGCCTTACGACGGCATCTACAGCTCCTTCTGCTCCCCCTTCTCTCTCCCAACTCCAAAGTTCGAAACCCTACTCTCTCATCCCCTCTTCGATACGAAATCGAAACCCTAGTTCTCTTCCAAATTGTTTCATTGGCTTCATTTGGAACTATTTTGTAAGATATATACTATTTTTTTACCTCAACAATCTATATTTGAGTTTATTTTTAAATTTGTGTATACTCAAATATTTAGATAGTGGGAAAAATTTTATTTGCCTTAGTAGATTTTAGTTGTAGAATTGGGTTGACTTTAAGTATATTCAATTGCCGAATTAATTTGCTTGCGTTAGTAATATGTAGAACTAGAATTGTATATACGAAATTAGTTAGAAAATTTTCAGTGCGGTTATGGTTGAAAACCCTGCAAACGACCGTAAAAAAATACGAAACTTTGCGAGTAGGTTCGTCTCACTTAGTACAAGCCACCCCAAGTTGTAGAAGCGAGTTTCGACTCACGGTTCGAGAGATACGGCCGCGTATCAATTTCGGTTGAAAAAAACCAAGTAAAGCGGTACACGGCCGTATCTCCCGAACCGTGACTCGAATCTCGCTTCTACAAGTTCGGGTGGCTTGCCCTACATGAATTCGACCAAGTCGGAATGTTTTATAATTTTTGGATGTCGTTTGTGTGGTTTTCTTCAATTCCTCGCATGAGAAGTTTATGACTTAGAATTTTGTAAGAGCGGTTAGATTTAAAAACCCTTCAAACGACCTCCAAAAAATACGAAACTTTGCAAGTTGGTTGGTGTTCGATATGAGAAGCCAACCCAATTTGTAGAAGTGAGTTTCGACTCACGGTTTGAGAGATACGGCCGCGTATCGCTTTTGGTTGAAAAAAAACCAAGTAAAGCGGTAGACGGCCGTATCTCACAAACCGTGACTCGAAACTCGCTTCTACAGGTTCGGGTGGCTTTCCCTATGTGAATCCGACCAAGTCGGAAAGTTTTAAAATTTTTGGATGCCGTTTGTGCGGTTTCATCAACTTCCTCGCATGAGAAGTTTTAGATTTAGAATTTTCTAAGTGCAGGTAGATTAGAAAACCCTTCAAACGACCTCCAAAAAATACGAAACTTTACGAGTTAGTTGGTGTCCCCTACGAGAAGCCACCCCAAGTTGTAGAAGTGAGTTTTGACTCACGGTTCGAGAGATACGGCCGTGTATCGCTTTTGGTTGAAAAAAACAACTAAAGCCGGTACACGGCCGTATCTCGCAAACCGTGACTCGAAACTCGCTTCTACAAGTTTGGGTGGCTTGCCCTACGTAAATTGGACCTAGTCGGAAAGTTTTATAATTTTCGGATGCCGTTTGGGCGGTTTTCTATACTTCCTCGAATGTGAATTTTTTGACTTAGAATTTTGTAAGTGCGTTTAGAGTTTAAAACACTTCAAACCACCTCCAAAAATTACAAAACTTTGCGAGTTGGTTGGTGTCCCCTAGAAGAAGCCAACCCAACTTGTAGAAGTGAGTTTTGACTCACGGTTCGAGAGATACAGCCGCGTATCGCTTTTGGTTGAAAAAAATCATTATAAAGCGGTATACGGTCGTATCTCGCAAACCGGGAGTCGAAACTCACTTCTACAAGTTCGGGTGGCTTGCCCTACGTGAATTCGACCAAGTCGGAAAGTTTAAAAATTTTTGGATGCCTTTTGTGCGGTTTTCTCAACTTCCTCGCATTATAAGTTTTAGACTTAGAATTTTCTAAGTGCGGGTAGATTAGAAAACCTTTCAAACGACCTCCAAAAAATACGAAACTTTGCAAGTTGGTTGGTGTCCCCTATGAGAAGCCAAACCAATTTGTAGAAGTGAGTTTTGACTCACGGTTCAAGAGATACGGCCGCGTATCGCTTTCGGTTGAAAAAAACTATTATAAAGCGGTATACGGTCGTATCTCGCAAACCGTGAGTCGAAATTCACTTCTACAAGTTTGGGTGGTTTGCGCTACGTGAATTCGACCAATTGGAAAAGTTTTATAAATTTTTGATGCCGTTTGTGTGGTTTTCTCACGTTCCTCGCATTATAAGTTAATGACTTTCAATATTTTTGTGCGGTTAGAGTCGAAAACCTTGCAAACGTCATCCAAAAAATACGAAACTTTGCGAGTAAGCTGATCTCACTCAACACAACCCACCTCAACATGTAGACGTGGGTTTGGTGTTACGATTCGAGATATACGGCCGTGTATCAATTTATTTGGGTTTTTTTACAACCTAAACCATCTTACACGCCCGTATCTCTTCAACTGAGATTTGAAACTCACTTTCAAAATTTGGGGTGACTTATGCTACGTGAATTCAACCAATTTGACCCTCAGTCCTTTTTTTGTTTTCATTCGTGTGTTTTTCTCCAAAATCTCGGTATGTTTGTTTTGTTGTCATTTGTACCAACCACATTTTAAATTTTTTGTCAAATAGATAAATGGCCAGAACAAGGCAACTGAGAAGCCCGTCAGGTAACACTAGTGGCGCACCAACTACTGAGGTAAGATTGATTATTATTATTGGTTTTAAATACGAATATGTAACATTATCTCAATAATAACATTTGTTATATTTATTCGTGTAGGCAGGTCCATCGTCCTCGGTTCTCGTTACATCACCCGGACCCGTAGACACAAGCATACTCACCTTGCAACCCAAACACCGATCCGAAGTCGTGTGGAATGGGTTCGATAAAAAATGTAATTTCCGGAAGCACACAGTTCTTCCTTTCGACCCCCATATCACGCCGTACGTGGTGGAGGCCGGTTTCTACGGAGCTAGATTCATTCACTTAGTGAAGCTAGATCGGCCACTCCTTACAACTCTAGTCGAGTGATGGAGGCCGGAGTGGAAAAACTGATTCGTTCGGATCTACATGAGGGTCCAACTACCTACCAGTGGGTGAGATGACTGTGACCCTACAAGATGTGGCAATGATAACTGGACTACCAATAGATGGGTTTGCCGTGACGGGGAACATGGACTTCGATCGAGTTGAAGTTGTTCGTGACTTACTCGGTATCGACCTGCAGTTGATAGTTCTCCAAAGGAAAGAGGCCGCTGAAAAAGAAATCCGTGAAAATGTGCCCGCAAATTTTGATGAAGATTTATTGTATGAACAAATAGAAGCTGCGAAAGATAAAGCGGAGGAAGAAGTGATGGCTGACACTTTCGATGGTAAATCACTGTACATCAGCTGGTTAAAATTTCAGTTCGAAGAGGAATATTTGGACGCCGATTCGGACGAGCAAACCCTGACGTACTATGCACGTGCATACATTTTTAGTTTGATAGGGGGACTTATCTTCCCGAACTCATCCGGATCAACCGTGCCGCTAATGTACCTACGGTTGTTGGAGGATTTCTGGTATGCGGGTCGTTTTAGTTGGGGGAGTGCGGCACTGGCGCTACTATATAGAAATTTGTGCACATGTTCTTTAGGTAGCATACACATGGGTGGCCCAATGGTGCTACTACAGATCTGGAGTTGGGAACGCATCCGCATCGGACATCCCCATATTGTTGAGGTTACACTGGATTGGTTGGCCGCCCCGGGGACAGCGGAGTTGTTACCTCCTCTAGGAGCATATTGGGCTGGCCGGCACACGTGGGTCGATAACCCACGCCCATCTTTAACCTACTACAGAGATGAGTTAGACAACTTGCGGGACGAGTTCGTCAATTGGGAACCGTACTCGGCCGACAGGTTGCAACGGGTTCCTCCAGTCTGCATAGACAGATCCCTTTGGTTGACGGCTGCACCTCTTGTGAATTTTGGAGTTGTCGAGTTCCAGTATCCTGATAGAGTTTTGCGACAATTCGGATATCAACAGAAGATTCTCGAGGTCAGGTCTTATGATAAAAAGTTGCACGAGATCAGGGGAACGGGACGAGTGCCCAACTTCGATTGGGCTGATTAACATCGTTACCATGTAGCCAACCATGCGGCGACAAATGACACCGAATATGATGTACGTCGCGATACCATATGATGGCTCCCTCCAGCAGGCATACATGATGTGGTACAAGCGAATAACCCGGTTGTATGTTTCTCCAAAGGCCGCCGTACCAGCTGGTGTGCAACTTTCGATTCCCCCTACCCAGGCAGAACCAGCTCCAGCATATTCCTCCTCCCAGCCGATGTACCAACCAAGGGCTGAGACATATCTAAAAACGGTCAGTCAAATTTTATATAGTTTGTATGCATGTACTGTATTTAATTGATACCGCTAATTATGAATGATGTTTAAATTGGAATTTTTACCAACTGTAGATTGAAAACGTATGGGAGGTTGTTCGAACAGCTGCTCGCGTCTTGAAGACTAGGATACCCGAGAGCTTCAAGGAGGTAATCCGGGAGATGCTAGCCCCGTGCCGTCGTACTCTGGAGGACGCGGGTGAAGGTCCACAAGTTGAGGCCAATTTGAGAGCCAACTTGCCACCAACAAGTTATAGGCGAAAACAAACTGTGAGTAGGGGAATTCGCATCGCCGAGCCACAACAACTACAAGAACAGCCAAATAACGAAGATGTTGATGAGGAACAATCGTCGGATGATCCTGATTCTCCCCAGACACAAGGCAGACGGCGAAATTCTCAAAGGAAGCGGAATCCTCCCGATCAATTCACACCAAGCGGTGGCAAGCCGCGTGGTCGTAGACGGTAGTCTCTACTACTCTGTAATAGCGTATCTTTTGGTTGGTGATTTTGTTATTGCAGTAACTAACGTACTGTTTGTTTCTATGTTGATAAATTGTTATAGGTGAATACCGGGCATGGTGTGCAAGCCAAAGTGGAGAACGCCTTCATTTGTAATTTTTGTATTTTGGACATGTGCAACTTGATATGTATAATTTTGGTGTAAATTTTTGAAAATTGAATTCATTTCAATTAATTAAGTGGTTTGGTTGACATTGTTCAACTTTCTTGTGAAGATATCTGTTGTATTATTTACTTTGGTGTGATGTTGTAGGTGAATTTGTGAACAACATTTGATGAAGTTGTTTCCGTATCAGAAAAAATGTACACAGCCAAACACAAACAAAAGTGCTGCACAAATATCTATATTTAACCCGTTATTGACGATAACGGGTTATTTGAGCTTAACCCGTTATCACTAAGGACGGGTTAGGTAGAGAGATATTGATAGTCCTTTGGACGCCTACAGACCATGTCTTAATAAAGTTCTGCTAATATGACTCTTCTTAACCCATTCATTGTGAACAACGTGTAATGTGACCTTAACCCGTTCTTCACGACAATGAGTTAGGTAGAGCGATATTGGCAGTCCTTTAACTCCCACAGACCAAAGTACTGCCAATATCGCTCTCTTTAATCTGTTCTTGTGAATAACGGGTTAAGTTCCCTTAACCCGTCGTTCACAAGAACGAGTTAGGTAGAGAGTTATTGGGAGGACCTTATCCAAGTTTTCAAAATATACTGCCAAAATCTACTTACTTAACCCGTTCTTATGAATAACAGGTTAAGGTCCCTTAACCCGTTCTTTTGAATAATGGGTTAGGGAGTTTAAAATTTTGGGTTTTCTACAAATTTCTCTTCACTCTTTGTGAGAATTGTCTCCTGAACTGTGCAAGGTGACATTAATATGCCCATAATTGTTTATATTTTTTTTATTAATTTCCATTTACTGCCACGTAATTAACCACTATAAATTTGAACTTGTTATTGGTGGTGAAAAAGTTCAAAAAATAAATTATGAGATTTCAACCCCAGGGTTAGGGTTAGGGGTAGGTTAAGATAGGGTTAGTGTAGGGTTATGGTTAGTAGTGAATGTTTGTTTTTTGTTTTGATTAATTAGGTTAATATTTGTAGATCCCCACCTTTAGATTTTACTTTGCAACATGTAGAACCACATATACAACATTGCAATAATCTTTACTTGTAATACAAGTCGTTAACTTGTAGCACATTAACGGGTCGTTCTAAATTCCCAGATTAATGAATCCATCCATCCATCAGTCAATCAATTTGACGCTATGTAGGCTACATGTAGGATCTACATTTAGCTATGTACTTTAGTTTTTTCCCATATTGAACTTGTTCTACTACGAAGAGAAAAAGATCTGGTGGCATGGCGCTCTAATAACGCATTCGTGCTTTTCCATTAGGGATACCATCATCATCATAGCATGATTCCACATATGTATTGGTCTTTTTGTACATGCATGGGGGGATCTACATATGGTTTTTCTCATATATAGGCTACATGTGGGGATCTACATGTGGTTTTCCCCCATATAGGCTACATGTGGGATCTACATGTGGTTTTTTCCCCATATAGGCTACATGTAGGGATCTACATGTGGTTTTTCTCCCATATAGACTATATGTGGGATCTAAATGTGGTTTTTTTCCCATATAGGCTATATGTGGGGATCTACATGTAGTTTTTCCATCATATAGGCTATATGTGGGGATCTACATGTGGTTTTTCCATCACATAGGCTAAATGTGGGGTTGTAAATGTGGTTTTTTCTCCATATAGGCTACATGTGGGAATCTACATGTGGTTTTTTCCCCATATAGGCTTCATTTCCACAATCATATAGGCTACGTTTCCACAATCTAGTGTGTAGGCCGTTGTCTCTACCAAAGAAGTGGTATTGTCATCTAAGCCAAGTGACCACCACAAGCCAGAAAACTTTGAACATACACCTAAGTGGAAAAAAGCACCAAGCTAAACAAGCAGAACTCAGCACCCGCCTACTATTATTGCAGACACTTCAATATGGGAAAAATCTAAACTACATAACTACATGTACATCCCCACATGTAGCTTATATATGGAAAAAACCCTATGTACAGATCCAGATCTTGATGGCCAATTAATTGGATCTGATGATGAGATGCGGATCACGTGACGCATCTAGTTAGGCTTTTCCATTAGGGATATCAGCATGTGGGGATCTACATGTGTTTTGTTTATGTATAGGCTACATGTGGGGATATGAATTTGTTTTTTTCCTCATCTTCCCATCTCTATCTTCTTCGTGTTATGGCTTCCTAAAAACCAACAAATGCTACATGTGGTTTTCTCTTTACATGTGGGGATCTACAGTTGGTTTTTTGTAGACACGTGGGGGATCTACATTTGGCTATGTACTTTAGGTTATTCCCATTTTTGAACTTGTTCTAATACGAAGTGAAAAAAAGTGGAAACCCTAACCCTACATTAACCCTAACCCTAATCGCTAACCCTAACCTACTAACCCTATAATAACCCTAACCCTAACCTACAATTTTTTTTTAAATTGTTTTTAAGAAACAAAATACTAAATTAATATGCGTTAATTTTTATATTCATTTGATGATATCGATTTTATATTGGTTAGTTATGTGGTGAGGAATTGAAATAAATAAAAAACAAGATCTAACCAAACCCCTAACTCCCGCTAACCCTAACCCTGCCCTTAACCTACTGTAACCTTACTCTAACCCTACAAAGTACTCTAACCCAACAAAAAATTATATCTAACAGAATTGTTTAAACCGGACTGACTGAAATCGTGTAAATGATTTAAAAAATTTTGTTTACAAACAAAATTTGAAATCGCGTAACGAACATCTATGGAAATCAGATTATATAAAATTTTATGAGCAGCTTTTTTGCAGCAGGTTTTAGTAAGGTCAATGTGGTGTTTGAATAACCCTTCATAAATTGAGCTTATATAAGTGCACTACTTTATATGTTATATTTACAAACTTATTTACACATTTTTTTACATGCGATTTAATAATTATCAGTACTGCCGATATAGGTACACTTAACCCGTTATTTAAGATAACGGGTTGTAAATACTTAACCCGTTATCGTCAATAATGGATTAAGTTAACATATATTGGCAGAACTTCGCCATCTACTTATGCATGTAGCCATAAACTTCTGCAAATATAAGTGTACTTAACCCTTCGTTGGCGATAACGATCTTTGTTAACGTAACCCGTTATCCGTAACAACGGGTTACATTGACAAAGATTGGCAGTAGTTCATCATGTAGAGACCAAGTTTTAGCATAGATCAAGTATACTTAACCCGTTCTTGGTACCGACGGGTTAACTGTAATTAGCCCGTTGTCACCAACAACGGGTTATCCAGGTGTAATTTACAGACATGGTCTGTATATTTTGAGATTTGTATCAATTTGTTGGAGACAATTGCTGTCCTTGCTACTATTTTTGGATACTTGTATCATACTTTGGTGGATATCAAGGATTTAACCTTCTTGTCTTCTTCTTCTTGTTGTTTTTATCCCTCCTTGTCTTCTTCTTCTTCTTGTTTTGATTCAGCCCTATTGATGAGCATTGTTGTGTACAAAATTGCTGTCATATCATGCTCCCCTCCTTCTAATCTTCCCTATAACTGAGAGACTTCAGTTCATAACTCAAATGAGTCTTCTCTTCTTCTCTTTAAGATAACTCAAATGAGAGACTTCAGTTCATAACTCAGTAGATGAAAAAATATGAGGAATCAATCTTCTCTTCTTCTCTTTAAGATAATCTTTTCTTCTAAATAGGGAGGAAGAAGTTTGAGTTATAGAAGAAATTTGAGTTCAAAGATGGTCGCCTACAATTGTGCTTGTGTATGAAGATGTAGAAGTAGAGAGACTTGTGCATGAACATTTCAGTGTACAAGTGCATGCTCGGTTTCTCTCAAGTGGTAGGGAGGGCCGCCGACTCTGCCTTTTTTTTCCCTTCATTTCCCTCAATCTTCTTTCTTATAGATTTTAGATTTGTTTGCATAAGTAGCAATTGTCCTCCTTTCATACACATTCGTTCTCTATTGTTACACAGAGTGTAAAAATTCTCTGCTTTGTAGGACGAAGTAGTGGTGGGTGCCACAGTGTATTCATGCTACTTTTCAACTTCTTGGCATGCACACCTCACAATCGTGCAACAAATAGTACGAATATGAGGAGTGTGTGTCAAGAAGTTGTCAAGTACTTTGAATATACGGTTACACCCACTACTACGCTATCCCACGAAGCGGAGAATTTTTACCTCTGTGTAATAGTAGTGAACTAAATTGTATGTAGGAAGGATAACTGCTACTTATGCAATCAAAAAAAGGCAAAATCATCAGTCCTTCCTATCACTTTGAGAAGAAACCGAGCATGTACTTGTATACTAAATTAATTTCAATTTTGGAGTAGTGTGTCAAAGGATGACTTTGTAATGTCAATTTGCTTGAGTTATGTACGCATTCTATGTATCTTCAAACAACTTGTTCTTGCCAGTTTGTAATGTTTGATATATGAATAAATTTGTTGTTGCAAATGGCTTGTTGTGAATGAACAATTTTGTATATGTATCAACAAAAGAAGATATATCCAACACAGACGAACGTTCACTAAGTTATTTGTTGTGAATGAACAAATATGTATATGTATCAACAAAATAAGATATAGTCCACAAAGTGGAAAGTTCTGTAAATAAATCTCAACCTAACCCGGTGATGACGGGTTAGGTGATATAAAACCGTCAACGCCAATAACGGGTTAAGTGGAAAGATATTGGCCGAACTTCATCCCCTACATGTGAAGTATTGGTTAAGGACTGCCAAAATCTATCTCCTTAACCCGTCATTGGTAATAACGGGTTAGGTTATATAAAACCGTTAACGCCAATAACGGGTTACGTGGAGAGATATTGGCCGAACTTCATCCCCTACATGTGAAGTATTGGTTAAGGACTGCCAATATCTATCTCCTTAACCTGTCATTGGTAATAACGGGTTAGGTTATATAAAACCGTTAACGCCAATAACGGGTTACGCGGAGAGATATTGCCCGAACTTCATCCCCTACATGTGAAGTATTCGTTAAGGACTGCCAATATCTATCTACTTAACCCGTTATTGAAGATGACAGGTTAAGTTATCGTAACCCGTTATCTTCAATAACGGGTTTAGTAGAGAGTATCTGGCAGCATCTTTTCTTCAATACTGCGTACATTTTCACAATTTTCGACAATATAGATATATCATCCACAAAATACACAATCTCCCACACAAATAATAAATCTGTTCACGTCGGCATCCAGATAATTTTCATTACCAAATAATTCACAAACAGATCGAGTTGCCCAAATTGCACACATCTTCAAAATTCACAAATTTCGACATAAATAAACATTCGCTACCCAAATACAAGATCAAAATCCATAGCAACATATGTAGTTCACAAATATACAAAATAAACTGAAATACAGAGATTACACTCTGATTAAATACATCATTAATTTACTTGTACCAAACAGATACATTCAATTAACCACATATATACAATCCAAAAGCAACGAATTTTTCAACGCATTGCTTCTTTCCATTGGGCGCGTTTTTTTGTTTCATTCCGGACCTACACCAAAAAATAAAAAAAATATAAGTTAATAATCGAGTCAAAATTAATAATTATCTGCACAAAAAAATATAAAATTAAGCAATTATTAGGTGATTATCTTGAAAGTTTGATATGGCATACATATTAGATCAAAACCCCTAGCACGAACCTTCGCCTTCGTCATCATCACTCTTTACAGTGTTTGGAGCTTCTTCATTCCCTACCGATCTACTAAATAAGGAAGAAGAATGAGTTAGTACCGACTACAACAAGTTTACATTCATTGAGTCCAATTAACAAATACAAAATCTCTGATATAATACCTTGCTACATTTTTTGGGCAATTCCGTGAATCGTGACCTACGACACGAAGGCATGTCCTGCAAAGTCTTGGCCTCTTCGTTTTTTGACCTTCTCTTATAGACTTCAACCATTTTCCTTTAGGCCTCCCCTTTGTGGTGCACTGCGCAGGGTCACCTACATGTGCATGTGCGTGTGCATGTCCACCACTATCAGGTTGTCCGCTACCTTCGTGTGGTGTGCTGTTCATTGACTCAATGTTAGCAAAGCCTTCAATTCCCTTCAGCATGTGGTCGAGCATGTACTTGTATCCTCGCTCTGAAGAACAACCAAGATCGACCAAATGTCTTGAGTGCATAGTCAGTTCATAATAACGAGAGGCAAAATTGTCGCCCATACTATTAGGAACTGGTATACTGCTTATTCTCAATTGATCCCTGGTCCATCGCCTACAAATATATTGTTCGGGTAGTGCGGTGTGATCTGTGAACCGAATAACTGTCAGTAGATGTATGTAGGGAATGCCTACGAAGTCGTACATGGAACAAGGGCATTTAGCAATTTCAGTGATTTTACAATAAGAAATCACCCTCCCTGGTTCTGAATTTCCACAAACTGTTACAGAATAAGCTGCATTATCCGGTGTATCCATACTCACAATTAAACTCACATTAAGTAATAAGCTTTTGACAACTTGTTGAAATTTGTAGAAAATCTTCAAAGTGTATGTTCCTGCCATTTGTGACTCCAGTGCCCATTCAATCTTCAATTTTGGCCGCTCCTCTCGATTACGATGTGTTTCTTTAAATTCATTGTGTCTTTGTTTTACTAAGAGTCGGTCAATGATGATGGCAAATTCATGTAATGAGTACTTTTTATGAGTATGGTGCTTCAAGGATGAATGTAGCGATTCGCTATGTTAGGTACTCAACATGCCCCCCCAAAAGGAGTCTCTTGCGTACACAGGAGCCCATTTTTCGCGGATCTCAAATTTTTCCTTCAACCATTTGTTATTCTCCAGTTTGTACTGGAGATCAAATTTTTCCACTTCTGTTCGAATTCTATTTTAAATTCCGCCGTATAAATGATAGTGTTCAAGGCATTCCTGAACTCATCAACGTTATTCGGCATGCGCACTTCATGCGGTAGCTTATCCAAAATATGCCAAATAAAATATCTATGTGACGTGATTGGGAAAACTTTGGAAATTGCAGAAGTTATCCCACGATCCTCATCTGTCACGATGTTGATCGGATCAAAGCTCATTGCTTCTCGCCATTTTTCAAAGAACCACTCAAATGAGGATGTCTTCTCATTGGGGATGAACCCACAACCTAGGAATATTGATTGCCAATGATGGTTGAATCCAACAAATGGTACGAACAACATCCCGTATCGGTTTGTGTTGTAGGTAGCGTCAAAGCAGAGAACATCTCCGAATACTTCATAATTCTTTCTAGCGATACCATCTACCCAGATATAATGTGACAATCGCCTTTCGGGATCACATTGGTAATCAAAATAGAATAAAGGATCAGTCTCCTTTTTGGATTCAAAAAACTCAAGTAGTATTTGTCCGTCGTGTCCTTTTAAACCCTCCATCTCGTCTCTCCTGAGATTTCTGACATCGGTTTCAGTGAACCCAATTTTCTCATTACCTCCACTTGCACCTTCAAAGAATAGCATTTGTTTGCATACAAGGACATTAGCTTCGGTAAGTTGACCAATTACTTTTTTATCTGTCTTAGTCAATTCACGGTTTCGAGGTAGCAAGTGACGTTTACCAGGTGAAGTAAATTCGTGATTGTGTGCTTCATTTAACGAATAAAGAATCCATGAATTACTTTGTGAATTACTATGTGGGTTTAGTTTGACACGAACGAAAGCTTTGCAACCCATTCTAGAAGTTGTACCTCGTCTAGTTTCATTATGATTATTCGGTGACTCCCCGGCTTTATTACAAACATATGATTTAACCACTACATCGTTTCCCTTATATTTATTTCCACCCTTACGCATAGAGAATCCCGCACATTTGCAATATGATGAATAAAATTTTTCCGCTTCCTCAAGAGTGGGAAATGTCATACCAATCTTCGGTTTTAGGTGCTCGTCAACATAAGGAAGATACTCGCCAATTTGTTGTGCACGAACAAATTTCTCTCCGGCAACAGAACTTCCTTCGAAACTGTCCATACCTAAGAAACCGTGAAAAGGAGAATAGTTAGGGGTACTAAACCGTTGTGCATGGTGTTTTTATAAGTGCGCAAGCCACAACAACTTGTAAAATTCAGTTTCACTATCGGTTCGAGAAATACGGCCGAGTATTTTTTGGAGGTGGTTTGAAGTGTTTTCAACTCTAACCGCACTTAGAAAATGTTCTGACTCAAAAACTTCTAAAAAAATAAACTTGAGAAAACCGCACAAACGGCATCCGAAAATTATAAACATTTCTGACTTGGTCGGATTCACGTAGGGCAAGCCACCCAAGCTTGTAGAAGCGAGTTTCGAGTCACGGTTTGCGAGATACGGCAGTGTACCGCTAAACTTGGTTTTTTCCAACCGAAAGCGATACACGTCCGTATCTCTCGAACCATGAGTCGAAACTCACTTCTACAACTTGGGGTGGCTTCTCATAGGTGACACCAACCAACTCGCAAGGTTTCGTATTTTTTGGAGATCGTTTGAAGGGTTTTCTAATCTAACCGCACTTAGAAAATTCTAAGTCAAAAACTTCTCATTTGAGGAATTGTAGAAAACCGCCCAAACGGCAACCAAAAATTATAAAACTTTCTGACTAGGTCCAATTTACGTAGGGCAAGCCACCCAAACTTGTAGAAGCAAGTTTCGAGTCACGGTTTGCGAGATACGTCCGTATACCGGCTTCAGTTGTTTTTTTCCAACCAAAAGCGATACGCGGCCGTATCTCTCGAACCTTGAGTCGAAACTCACTTCTACAACTTGGGGTGGCTTCTCGTAGGGGACACCAACCAACTCGCAAAGTTTCGTTTTTTTTGGAGGTCATTTGAAGGGTTTTCTAATCTAACCGCACTTAAAAAATTCTAAGTCAAAAACTTCTCATGCGAGGAAGTTGAGAAAACCGCACAAACGGCATCTGAAAATTATGAAACTTTCCAACTTGGTCGGATTCACGAAGGGCAAGCCAATCGAACTTGTAGAAGCGAGTTTCGAGTCACGG
Source organism: Hemerocallis citrina (assembly GCA_017893485.1). NCBI lineage: Eukaryota > Viridiplantae > Streptophyta > Magnoliopsida > Asparagales > Asphodelaceae > Hemerocallis > Hemerocallis citrina. The sequence continues at coordinate 613,946 of JACEHZ010000312.1, read as the reverse complement.
TTTGCGAGATACGGCCGTGTACCGCTTTAGTTGTTTTTTTCCAACCGAAAGCGATACGCGGCCGTATCTCTCGAACCGTGAGTCGAAACTCGCTTCTACAACTTGGGTTGGCTTCTCGTAGGGGACACCAACCAACTCGCAAAGTTTCGTATTTTTTGGAGGTCGTTTGGAGGGTTTTTAACTATAACCGCACTAAGAAAATTCTAAGTCAAAAACCTCTCATTTGAGGAATTGAACAAAACCGCGCAAACGGCATCCGAAAATTATAAAACTTTCCGACTAGGTCTACGTAGGGCAAGCCACCCAAACTTGTAGAAGCGAGTTTCGAGTCATGGTTCGGGAGATACGGCCGTGTACCGCTTTACTTGGTTTTTTTTCAACCGAAAGCGATACGCGGCTGTATCTCTCGAACCGTGAGTCGAAACTCGCTTCTACAACTTGGGGTGGCTTGTACTACGTGAGACGAACCTACTCGCAAACTTTCGTTTTTTTTACTGTCGTTTGCAGGGTTTTCAACCATAACCGCACTGAAAAGTTTCTAACTAATTTCATATACAATTCTAATTCTACAAATTACTAACGCAAGCAACATAATTCGGCAATTGAATATACTTGAAGTCAACCCGATTCTACATCTAAAATCTACTAAGGCATATAATTTTTTCCCCAATTTCTAAATAATTTACTACACACAAATTCAAAAAAATAATACAAATATAGATTATTGAGGTAAAGAAATAGTGTATACCTTACAAAATAGGTCCAATCGATTTGGAAGAGAACTAGGGTTTCGATTTCGTATCGAAGAGGGGAAGAGAATGTAGGGTTTCCAACTTTGGAGTTGGGAGGAGGGGGAGCGAACGTAAGTGGGTTGATTTGGGTTTAGACGAAGGATTAGGGTTTTTTTTGCCGTTGGGTTCGTCGAAGAAAGAAGAAGGAGCGAGAGAGCAATCGCCGAAGAAGACGAACAGAATGGAAATACAAATGAATATAGATAGCCTTAACCCGTCCTTCCCAAGAACGGGTTAAGGCTATTTTTTTTAATAAAATTTTGCCTTAACCCGTCCTTCCCAACAACGGGTTAAGGAAAAATTTTACTAAAAAAAATCTGGGCCGTTGGATCTTTGATCCAACGGTCCAGATCAAAGTTTGCACGGGTCTGTGCGAACAGACCCACTTCCGATCCGTTTACAACGAAAGAAAGCTCATATATATATATATATATATATATATATATATATATATATATATATATATATATATATATATAGGGTCATGCAAGTTGTAAGTTGCAAGTTACAAGTTGCAAGTTTGCAAATTACAAGTTTACATGTTTCATGCTGCAAGTTTACACTCTACATGGTCCACATGCACGTATCATGTTCACGTTACAAGTTCACACTCTACATGTTCCACATTGCACATATCTCGATACAAGATACAATTAACATATTTTTTCTGAGTATGTGACCTATAGAATCCACCACTAAGTCTAAACGCAAACTTGTTTGAATGTAGCAACCATGTAGTAAAAGAATGGATGCATGAAGTGCTACCTAGATAGTAATAATACAAGACTGGAACATGATCACATGATATTTGATAGTTGATCCTTGACACTTGTTACCTGTACTTGATGCTTGTTTACTTGATTACTTGTTTACATGCCACTTGTTTCATGATGTCTTGTTCATGATCCTGTTTACATGTTGTGTTTCTCCTATTACATGATTCTTGATTCCTTGCTCTTTTTCCTGCTTTTTGTTTTTGTTTTTGTACTTGTCCCGTTAGCTTGTACCACTTGCAGCCTGTGACTTGTATTAATGAGTATCTTCTTGTTTCTTCTTTTTGTAATCATGTACTTGCAGACCAGAATGGAGAGTTACCAGAAGGTGTTGTTGATCAAGAGTTTAGTCTTGTTAATTATCATGTTATCTTTAGTTCATGTCTGATTCATGCTATTCTTTATTGTATTCCGGGCGTGTTTGACCCGTAACTTCTTTGTATTTTTTCCAGCTGATGGTAATGTTATGGACTATGTCATGTACTTTTGTTATCCTATTGTGATTTTACATGCCTGCGTGATTTTGTTGTTAGCTTGTTGTTAAGTTACATGTACAACTTATGAATGGTGTATTCGCATCATTCGCTGGGCCTCAGTCATGGACTCATATTCCTGTATTTTGGGAAGCGGGGCGTGACAATGACTGAGAAAAGCTTACTATATTTTGTTGCGAGCTTTTACAATACTTTAACATCCCCAACGCACTTAGTCTCTATCGTCTCCAACTCCACCAACTTATGCATAAATACTTCATAGCACAATTTTATTTAATAAATCAAAACAAAATAAAAAAACCCAATTCCTCAAACACAATTTTTTTCCTCCCACTTTCTAAATCTCACAAAATCTCACATCTCTGACAAAACTCACCCCCATCCCCTAGCTTAGAATTAAATGCAAATCTTAAAGTTTATCATCTTTACCTTAACATATGCTATAATGCATGGTTTATAATGTATAACCTATTTACTGAATGTTAATGATGTTGTAATACACTTGTTAACATAAATTAATTGAATTTCCGACATATTTTCATTGCATACACTTTTTAGCTTTAGTAATATTCAATTGGATAATATTATGGTTTGACAATGATTCTATAAATCATTTACTGATATGAAGATGATAATTGAAACTTCAGTAATTACGGTAGGAATAATATTCATAAGTTTCTTCCAATTATCTCAGACTTTTTTGAAATTCTATGTAATTTTATGAATATCTCAAAACTATTTTAGAATGTGCAATTTGCAAAGAATAACACTAGTATAAATCATATAAAACATGCCGAAAATCCGTTGCACATTGATTGTAGTGAACATTGTCTTGTAGAATAAACCTACATGTTGAATATGTGACACATAAAATCATAAATTTTCCAAAATGTACGAACATCATTATTTAAAAGGAATAATTTAGCAAATGCTCTCATTCAAAATATGGAAACTAATATATACCCCCACTATTTAAAAAAACTAAGAAATACCCCTAGTTTGGATGAAACCGTTAAAATCCTCGTTAAGTGAACTCATGTGCATCACACGTGATACGTAAAATGACCTAAATTCCCATGATAAAATCCTCGTTAAGAAATATACTTGAAGCTTTTCCCAATTCAGTGGGAATGAATTTAGGAAAGAGCTCTTAAAGTAATTAGTTAGAATCTATTCATTTTATTAAATAGTGGGGGTATTTGCTAAAATATCTAAAATATCCATTTTTCTTAAATAGTTGGGGTATATGCTAGTTTTCACATTACGAATTGAGGCATTTGCTAAAATACATTTTAGCATGGGTATTTAGATCATTTTACATATCACGTGTGATGCACGTGAGTTCACTTAACGAGGATTTTAACGGTTATCGTCCAAACCAGAGGTATTTCTTAGTTTTTTAAAATAGTGGGGGTATATGCTAGTTTCCATATTTTGAATGGGGGCATTTGCTAGATTATCCCCTATTTTAAAAAATCGTAAAAGTTAACACATATACTGCACATTGAAAAAGAACAAAAAAACAAAAAACCCAAACTCGAAATGACAGTTGTTTTTGAGTTTGATGTAAAGTGTAAGAGCATCCACTAGCATTCGTGCTATATTTTAACTATATGCAAATTTGCTTTTAGAAATGAATCGCTTCCACCACTATCGCGAGAGCTATAATTTGTAAAAAAAAAATTAGTAAAATATATAGACGGAAGAAGATCCTCCGTCTGAGGTATTTATTATTATTTTTGTTTTAAAAAAAAACCCAGTCGGAAGATCTTCTTTCGTCTGGGTTTTTATTTTAAAAAAATAAAAAATAAAAAACCTCAGCCGGAAGAAGAACTTCCATTTGGGTTTTTTTTTGTCTTTTAAGAAAAGGACGAAAAAAGGGAAAAAAAGAAGTAAATGAAAGGGACAGAAGATCAGTTGATCTTCCGTCTCTTTCATTTTTTTAAAAACAAAATTGACGAAGACGAAGGAACATCTTCCGTTTGGGATTTTTTTTAAAATTTTTTTAATAAACCAATTTGTTAGACGAAAGATCTTCTTCCGTCTATAAAATTTTGACCGGTCAAATTCTATAGACGGAAGATCTTCTTCCGTCTATTAGAATTTTTTATTCAAAAGAATTTGAACTTTTTAATAGACAGATGATCATTTACCGTCTTCTATATTTTTCAAATGCTATTTTACTCTGTTATATATGGCCGAGTACTGTTCACAACTCTGCTATAAACTAGTAGACAATAATGGCGTGAAATTTTTCATATTTTTCATTTTTACAGTAGATAGCGGTCGATAGTGGATGCTCCAAGCAAAGGAGCCATCCATATATATATTCCTCTTTCAACATCCATTTCCAAAATTATTATTTAAAAAGTAATTTTCCTAAAAAAATGGAAGTTAAATATGGAAAAAAATAAAATCAAGCTTCCATCGTCTTCCTCGATCGAATCGATCAAGATCTCGGTATCGGCGGCGTCAGGGTCTTGGATTCTGACCAGCTACAAATCTAGCCATTAATGGAGAAGAAGGGAGTAAGGGGTTGAGAGAGCTTGAGGGAGTTAAGAATAGATCTGAGATTGGATAAGAAGAAGAAGACATTTGGGGGAGATTTTCAGATTACTTAATTCTCGATATTATTCCAACTTCAAAAAGCGCCTTATATAGGCAGTTACAAATGAAGAATACGTGCTAACAATGTAAAACAAATGAAAAAAACAGTGCACACTGCACGTACAGTCAACATATTCAGATACAACTCATACACAGCTGAACCCACTCAACAGCTAAACCCATGCCACCAATTATTGATGATGCCGACCATAGCTTCACTCCGGCGATGGGGGACTGACGGCGTCCCTGACAACTCCACCCCCCTTAAAAATGAGCTTGTCCCCAAGCCCACACTCAGGAAATTCCTCCCAGCATCAAAATCCTCCAATTGCATATGCCCATGATTCTAAGAAGAACATCACGATGACTTGAAATACGGGCAGCTTTTTTCTTTTTTCCTTGTAATATCACCTCCGTAACATTTTGACAAGACATCTTTCCTAATAGCTGATAAAGCTTCACTAGCAATCACCTTTGCACCAATACATGCCTGAATAGGCACTTTGAACAGTTGTCGAGGAATAAGCTCCTTCAACTTCTGAGTCAACACTCTTCCAACTGAATATGCCTTATCTTTATGAACAATTGTAGATAATGCTTCTACTGGTTCACCATTGATCTGAATATCAAGCTTCACCAAATCACTTTCTTTATACCCAACAAAAGAGTACTCCATGCTAGCATATCCTTTGCTTCTAGATTTCAACTGATCAAAGAAATCACCAACCATTTCTGCCAGTGGTAACTCGTAGATGATTGAGGCTCTGTTCTGGGAGATGTAGTTCATTTCTTTGAAGACGCCTCTTCTCTCTTGACCAAGTTCCATGAGAGGACCAATATACTCTTTTGGTGCAAGCATTTCAATCTTAACAAATGGCTCTTCAATTGACTTTCTCTTTCCAGCTTCTGGTAGTGCAGATGGATTCGAGCACTCAATAATATCATCAATTCCACAATGGACCCGGTAAACAACACTGGGTGCAGTTGTTATTAAGCTCAAATTGTACTCCCTCTCAAGCCTTTCCTGAACAATTTCCATGTGGAGAAGACCAAGAAACCCACAGCGAAAACCAAAACCCATCGCACTTGAAGTTTCTGGCTCAAACTCACCAGCAAACAGTTCATTGACTTGCAACTGATTGGGTGATAGGATACCAATTTCGTCAGCAACATAATCCTTCCCACTAGCCATGAAATATATCTTGTCACCTTTCTTTAAAATCCCATCAATAACCCGAAAATAAACAACTACTCCTCTGTAAGGATCGTAATAGCTATCAAATATAAGAACTCTTAATGGACTTCCAATAGTATCCTTAGGAGGAGGAATCTTTTTGACAATGGCAGTTAAAATTTCATTAATACCTAGTCCCTCCTTGGCGGAGCAGTGAATTGCATCAGTACAATCTAATCCAATAATCTCTTCGATCTCTTTGGCAACACGATCTGGCTCAGCACCTGGCAGATCAATCTTGTTCAAAACAGGTATAATCTCAAGGTTGTTTTCCAAAGCCAGATAAACATTAGCCAATGTTTGAACTTCCACACCCTGAGAAGCATCCACAACTAATAGTGCACCTTCACAAGCTGCAAGCGACCGAGAAACCTCATATGAGAAATCAACATGCCCAGGAGTATCGATTAGATTCAAGCAGTATGGTTCGTTGTCCAACACAAAACGCATTCTAGCAGCCTTTAATTTGATAGTGATCCCTCTGTCTCTTTCTAAATCCATATTACCCATAAATTATTCTTTCATATCTCTCTTCGGTACAGTCCCAGTCAACTGTAACAATTTATCTGCTAAGGTTGACTTCCCATGATCAATATGAGCAATAATAGAAAAGTTTCTGATGTTTGATATAGGAACCTTCATCAGACGGTCTTGGCTTGCATCTGTTAGGGACGTCGGAGCTAGCCTTACACCATCATCAAAGTCCAGGAATGGAAGTGAAGAACTATGGAGCCACTCCACCCATTTGTATAAGACCTCTTGTGCAGGATTTGCATTCCAAATGTTGTCCAACATTTCACAAAGGCTGGAAACCTTCATGGCATCCAACCACTGCACAAATATTGAAAAGCAGGGATGACTACAACTCGGGTATGATAGAGGCAACAAGCATGTTAAAACAACTAGAGCCAAATGTTTGGCTTTAAATGAGTACAAAGAGTCATCAAATTCATCGCTTCTTGCAAAACCACCTTGTCCTCTTGGTTCTAATCTTTGTATTGATGCAGAGAGTTTTGTAGATACACTGAAGTCAGAAGGGACTTCAAGATGCACATGAATCACCAGGAACCGCAAAAAAAAATGATTGAACAAAATTTTCTCGCATAGGAGGGGGCCATCCATTGAGCACTACTTTGTCATGATTAGGTATTAGAACTTCCAATTTTGTCTTCTTGACATTTCGTCGAACATACAATAGACGCTGAAGATAAAGCAGTTGTACCTTTGAAACATTGTCACATATACTTGGTAGCTGATCAACAAGTGTTGTTCGAGCTCTTTTAACTCCTTTTGTAGGTTCTTCATTGATGAGAAACTTGGTGCTTCCACTCTGAGTAGACTTTTTATGCTGAACTTCCTCTAGTTTCTCCACCTTAACTACCGATTCAACCACTCCAACACTCTCTACATTACTAACAGCAACTGCATCCCCATGAAAGTCATTCTTCTCAAGAACTGTGCTCACCTCATTCTGACTCAACTCTGACAAAACTCCTCTGCAGTCTTTAATTTCAGTAGGGGCAAATCGGATACTCAGCTCTTCCAAGAATACTGGCCACAAGATGTCATGAATGCGGGGTCTAATATGCTTATGATACCACAAAGTTGCACTCCCACTTAAACCCAACCAAGCATATTTCAATTTCTCTACATCAGGAATTCCATAAAATTCAAAGAAGTGTTCGGCTCCAAGTATCCAATTGGTTGGATCTCCTCCTTTAAAATTCGGTAACTTCACCTCTTTAAAATTCGGAAACTTCATCTTAATTGGAGCTCTATACACGGTTCCACCACCACCACACACTTCCGAATTAATAGAGACAAGATTAGGGTTAGTTACCTCCTTGATTGGAATTTGAGGATGACCAATCGGGTACAAAGGAACATTGAGCGGTTGGGAATAGGGCTGCCGTAACTTCACTATCATCGCATCTATTCTTGACAACGCTGCCTCAAACTTTCCTTCCATTTTGATCGACATCAAAAGCTCCAGAGCTGCTGCTGCTGCTATGCTTGAGCAAGCTTTTCCGGTCCACGGAGAAGATCCTAGTAGTAGTATTATCAAAAGAGATGATAGCCTTGCGGAGAGTAGATTTGAGAATAAAGAGGAGATTAGGACTGATCAGAGGAGCGGAGATTGTGACGATTATTGAGGAGGACGAGGATGCGCTGGAGGATCAACGGCTCTGATACCACTTGTCAGGGTCTTGGATTCTGACCAGCTACAAATCTAGCCATTAATGGAGAAGAAGGGAGTAAGGGGTTGAGAGAGCTTGAGGGAGTTAAGAATAGATCTGAGATTGGAGAAGAAGAAGAAGACATTTGGGGGAGATTTTCAGATTACTCAATTCTCGATATTATTCCAACTTCAAAAAGGGCCTTATATAGGCAGTTACAAATGAAGAATACGCGCTAACAATGTAAAACAAATGAAAAAAACAGTGCACACTGCACGTACAGTCAACATATTCAGATACAACTCATACACAGCTGAACCCACTCAACAGCTAAACCCATGCCACCAATTATTGATGATGCCGACCATAGCTTCACTCCGGTGATGGGGGACTGACGGCGTCCCTGACAGGCGGGTGATGAGGACATCTTTCCTGTTTAGTTTATTTCAGTACCTTTTTTATTTCTGGCAATTATAGCCATATGTAATCTTTTTGTAATTTTTAGATTTTGAGAATATTTTGGAGATGTGTTTCAAGATGTAATTGAGCCTATTTAAAGGCCTTGAGATTAATGAGAAAGTATGCCATTATTGATAAAAAAAAAATTGTGTTGAGTTTTTGCTCTTTCTCTTTTGTGTGATACAACTGAGATCTGCATTAGGGTTTGTGATAAATCCTAATCAAATTTTAGGGTTTGTGATAAACTCTAAAATCTACCCAACTAAAAAAATCCCCAAATACAAATTCCTAATAAAAAAAAACCCTAATCATACCCCCCCTCATCAGCCGCCGTCCCCTACTTCTTTCATCTTCTTCCTCAGGTCCCTTCTCCTTGAACCCATCACTACCCACTTCTTCGTTTTCCCAAACCCACCAAACTCCCAGCCGATCTCCACCAAAAGAACCCAACTCCACATACTCCCGACTCCTTCAACCTCCGTCGCCACCCAATCCCGCGCCCCAATCTCCTGCGACCCATCGTCGGCCACTACCTTCCCCTAAATCCCACCATCAGAATCGCAACCCTTCCCCTCCGTCGAATCCACCACTACTGCCAGCCTCCACACCATCGTCACCCTCCTCCTCAATTTCAGCTACCATATTCTCCTCTCTCCTTCTTTTCCCGAAGCCCAGCCAGACCCCCTTCCTCCTGTCCTCGCCGGAACCAACCTCGCCGGCGCCGGCGCCGCCCCGCTCGCCGCCTCCCCTCATCGCCGGCGATCAGATCTGCCAACCACGTGGGTCGTTGCTGCCTTTGCTCGCTGCATTGCTGTGTTCCACCAAAGATCTACGCTGGTTCTTCGCATTCGGTATACTCTTTCCATTCTTACATATTTGTGTTTTACTGCTCTATTATCTAGTTTATTATCTGATTTATCTGTCGACCACAAAATAATTGAGACTGAGTGTTCCACATACCTGAATAGAGTACGAATCAGTATTGAACTTCTTACTTGCTAAAACACGTAGGGATTTAATTGATTGTAAGGTTGAATTATTAGTTGGAACTGTTGCACTTATTCAATTCTTGAAAACCCATCGAACCTGTTAACTGTTAAAATTTCCAAACTAGATCGCACTTTCATGTTGGTCAAATTAACCCATTAAGAATCTTGGAAATTCTCTATTTTAGGGTTGGTTTTACATCATTTTGGTATCAGAGGGAAGGTTTTTAAAACCCTAGTTCTTGCATCGTAGGCATCAATTTTGCATTCATTTAGTATCGTGTAGTCTTTTATTTTATTTTATTTTATTTTAGTTTATTTCAGATTCATTAAAAAAAAAAGGACACACACTCCATAGTTTCCACTTTTGGTGAATGCGTCTTCGCAGCACCATCACAGACCCTGAAGAGTCGTTCCTAGCCCTTCCCAATCACCCACTTAGGAACCCAAGACTTTCCAGACCTGAAATGGACAACTCTGATATCTCCGCTACCCTAGCTGCCATCCAAGCAACTCTTGCCAATATCAATCAGAGGCTTGAGAAAGTGAAGCTAAATCAAACCATTGTCCCTGAGCTTCATGCCCATCGTCAGATCCCTCAAGGGAATGTTCATGACGATCGACGTCAAGAACGTGACCCTGACGAACAATACAAAAAGAACGTTAAGGCTGACGTTCCACAGTTTGAAGGCCACATGGAACCCCAAGCTTACCTCGATTGGATTCGTGCCATGGACCACTACTTTGTGTGGTTCGACATGAGCGAAGCCCTTAAAGTTAAATTTGCCACAATGAAATTAACGGGTAAAGCTCAACAACATTGGACCAATCTTGAACATGCCGGCAGAGGCCGAGGTCTGGCACCCATAGCCACTTGGGAGGCCATGAAAGAGAAGCTCACTGAGAGGTATGTACCGTTATCGTTCCACACCCGATTGCTAGATTCGTGGAACCAATTGTATCAAGGAAGTAAATCCACACAAGAATATGTTGATAAATTCGATGACTTGCTTATTCGGTGCAATGCGTTAGGTAAAGAGAGTGAAGAACAAACTCTCTCTAGGTTCAGAGCTGGACTACGAGCTGACCTTAGGAACAAGCTAATCTATAGAAACGTGGACTCAATAGCGGCAGCCTACGCCTTAGTCCTCGACATGGATTCTCTTAAAGCTAGTTCTGATTCTAGGTCCAGCGACTCGAGAGATCATTTCTCTAGAATGACCTCTACTGACCCACCTAGACCTCAGCCTCCCTCTCAGCACCCCAACAAATCTTACCCCAGCAAATCTAATTCAAATTTTAATTCACATAGAGATGAACATAAGGGTAAGAACACCGAAAGAGATTACAGTAAGATTGACCCTCTCACTAAGTGCTATAAATGTAAGGGATACGGTCATGTTGCTGGCAACTGTCCTAGTCCAAGTAGAATCAATATAGTAGAGGGTACCGCAGTCATCGCTGATGAGCCCGACAATGAGTTTACCTATGAACCTAATATAAGTGATGACTTTGATGAAAAAGAGGATGATCAGTCTCTCAATTGTATTCAGCCTATCCAGTCACCTCCATTGAGTATACCTGAGACACCCATTCCTTCTCAAGTCACTTGGAAATCCATAGATTTTACTCATGTATTAGAACATCACAAAGTCACAGAGTCTGCACCCACATTTACATATAACATTCATGACTTGCATAGAGAAATTTCCAAAGAACTTAATGAGAATAATTTTAACTACAAGTTAATAGCAGATACTAGAAGGAAATTTTTAACTTTTGATATTGGTGACGAAGTGATGGTTCGGATTCATCCGGAACGGTTTCCTGTTGGACCCGTTAAGAACTTGAACATACGTGCTGCAGGCCCATTTAAGATTCTACATGCAATCAATAATAGTACCTATGTCGTTGACCTTCCTGAAGGCTTTGGCATCAGTAAAACTTTCAATATTGAGGATCTAGTACTTTATGAAGGCTCAAAATTCAATCCTAGAAATTTTCTTATAGATGAGCCTACCCTGCAGCCTAATGGTGAGATTCCCCCATTACCTCCACTACCAGATATTACTTACCCATCGACAGAAGAATTGGATAATATTTTAGATGATCAGATAATCTCTACTAGAGATGGTGGTATGCACAAGTATTTGGTAAGGTGGAAAAATAAGCCGAAGTCGGATGACACTTGCAGTGATCGTGAGGGGCTCCCGCAACTGGATCCAGATCTTTTGGAGCACCATGGCAGGATCACTGGTTTTGACTCGACTGGGTCGAGCTCTCTCCCACCCGGAGAGAATCATGAGGACATCTTTCCTGTTTAGTTTATTTCAGTACCTTTTTTATTTCTGGCAATTATAGCCATATGTAATCTTTTTGTAATTTTTAGATTTTGAGAATATTTTGGAGATGTGTTTCAAGACGTAATTGAGCCTATTTAAAGGCCTTGAGATTAATGAGAAAGTATGCCATTATTGATAAAAAAAAAATTTGTGTTGAGTTTTTGCTCTTTCTCTTTTGTGTGATACAACTTAGATCTGCATTAGGGTTTGTGATAAATCCTAATCAAATTTTAGGGTTTGTGATAAACTCTAAAATCTATCCAATTAAAAAAATCCCCAAATACAAATTCCTAATAAAAAAAAAACCCTAATCATACCCCCCCTCATCAGCCGCCGTCCCCTACTTCTTTCATCTTCTTCCTCAGGTCCCTTCTCCTTGAACCCATCACTACCCACTTCTTCGTTTTCCCAAACCCACCAAACTCCCAGCCGATCTCCACCAAAAGAACCCAACTCCACATACTCCCGACTCCTTCAACCTCCGTCGCCACCCAATCCCGCGCCCCAATCTCCGGCGACCCATCGTCGGCCACTACCTTCCCCTAAATCCCACCATCAGAATCGCAACCCTTCCCCTCCGTCGAATCCACCACTACTGCCAGCCTCCACACCATCGTCACCCTCCTCCTCAATTCCAGCTACCATATTCTCCTCTCTCCTTCTTTTCCCGAAGCCCAGCCAGACCCCCTTCCTCCTGTCCTCGCCGGAACCAACCTCGCCGGCGCCGTCGCCGCCCCGCTCGCCGCCTCCCCTCATCGCCGGCGATCAGATCTGCCAACCACGTGGGTCGTTGCTGCCTTTGCTCGCTGCATTGCTGTGTTCCACCAAAGATCTACGCTGGTTCTTCGCATTCGGTATACTCTTTTCATTCTTACATATTTGTGTTTTACTGCTCTATTATCTAGTTTATTATCTGATTTATTTGTCGACAACAAAATAATTGAAACTGAGTGTTCCACATACCTGAATAGAGTATGAATCAGTATTGAACTTCTTACTTGCTAAAACACGTAGGGATTTAATTGATTGTAAGGTTGAATTATTAGTTGGAACTGTTGCACTTATTCAATTCTTGAAAACCCATCGAACCTGTTAACTGTTAAAATTTCCAAACTAGATCCGCACTTTCATGTTGGTAAAATTAACCCATTAAGAATCTTGGAAATTCTCTATTTTAGGGTTGGTTTTACATCAGCGGGCGAACGAACCAACGACGACGACGGATTCTGGCGCGAGATTCCAACGGATCGGATCCGGTAATGCTTCAAGATCCGATACCTAGATGTCGACAATGAAGCTGGTAATTCTCGTCTCCCATCGAATTCCTTTCTCCCCATCATCATCATCTTCTTATTCCTTCAATTTTTGCTGATGCCTCGTTTTGTCTTTAACAGACAAACCTCAGCAAAGGCGGCACCGACGTGTACCACTTTCCCCCATGCCACATCCTTGACCTCTGCGGCTTCCGCATCCTTCTAGAATGTCCCCTTGACCTCTCAACCCTCACCACCCTCTTCTCCCCCATTCAAACCCAAACCCTAATCCAGTCCAGCCCCCGTTTCAAAACCCTAACCAATCTCCACCTGTGGGGGGACCCCTCCCTCATCGACGCCGTCCTCGTCTCCTCACCCGCCGCCATGCTCGGCCTCCCCTTCCTATCTCGCTCCCCTAATTTCTCCGCCAAGATTTACGCCACCGAACCGACGGCCAAGATTGGGAGGCTGTTTATGGAGGACCTTGTTTCGATGAATGGGGAATTTTTTAGGTTTTGCGGTCCGGAAAATGAGGAGGTGAGGGAGATTGTGGCAGGGGAAGCAGGGGAGGAACTTGGGAGCTGCTGGATCCCTTTTTACAGGTATCTTGTTAAGATTGACATGATTATTAGCACGGGTGCTGCATGTGTTTATATTTGTTTTGCTAGTCATTATTGATGGACTCACTTATTAGATAGTTATTCTTTCGATACAACACTAATTTTAATCAATTGTTAATTTAGAATTGTTTTCTGTTTTGTTGGTTGTTGCTGCTGATTTCTGTTGTGGGAGCAAACAGATGAATTTGTAGATTCTTTTCGGAAACAATA